>PVKM010005762.1:8511-46838 GCA_004027735.1 Carollia perspicillata | reverse complement strand
CCAGTGACTATTGGGGTCAGTGTGCATCACAGCCTGACTCTCAGCTCTCCCAAGCTGGCGACCACAGACTCTGCGAGTAATCACAGTCCTGTGCGTCTTGCCTCTTCATCCTTATTCCCCTCTCCGTGACCAGAACTCTGCTGGTGTTGCTCAAACACTGGTCTGTCGGGGAGGGAGGGAGCAGTTAACCCAACTCTCTCCCAAGGATTGTGGCAGGCCCTCCGCTTTCAAACACTCTGTGGTAGACTGAGAGCCCTCTCTGGGCACCAGGCCTGGGACTACAAATGCACCCTGATCCCCACGCTGCTCCCAGGGACCTTACTGTCCTGAAATATCCCTCCTACCATCTGATTTCTGGTTTTTCAGTGTCCACTACAGTTTTGTGGACTCTTATTTTCAAATACACTGTGGTACTGTTGTCTGTCCGCTATGTTCCTCCATGGACTGGCCAGTTTCTCCTCCGGTGTCTCATTATTCTTACATCTTTTATTTTAATAGTATTTTTGTACTCCTCTTCTTTCTGTATAGTCTTCTTTGCTTGGCAGGTTATATAGTATCATTTCACATGTTTCCCCTGTTCTCTCCACCACAATATATTGATAATTCAATGTCCTTCATGTGAATTGTGTTCCATCAGCACATTACTCAAAGTCCTACACCCCCTGTTCAGGTTATTCAGATCACATAGATTCTGGCATGTGAGTGTTGCTCTGATATTATTGTAAATAATTGTTGTTCCACACAGTTGTAAACACTTCACAACACCCTCCCCAGATACTAGCCCACGTCCCAGTCTCCTGAACTCTATTATTAGGGAGGTTAACTCTATTCTCTCACACAATACACCTATTCACTATCCTTTACTCTCACCTTGCCCCAGAATCTGACCTCCCACAACCTCACTGCTTTCTAGATCCAACTCACAACCCTTCCCTCCCCAACAACAGCCTTATCTTCTTCCCATCTTTTCTTCAAAGTGGATAGTTGGGTTGAATATTACAGTTAACACTATACATACCCAAAAGATCTCTTATCTCTTCTCTATCTGCTGGTACTGTAAATATCATAGAATACTCCCCTGCTGTCTTAAACCATTTTGCCTCCCCATCCAACTGATCACAAAAAAAAGTAGGTGGAATCGGTGAACACCAAGATACCAGAAGGAGATGGCACCACAGAATCTCATAGGTATTCTACAACATCAGTTCACACCATAAACCCTGGGAGCCAGACCAAATCCTTTTAAGAAGTGGAAGCTAACAAGAAGAGTCTCACAAACAATGAGAAGACAAAGAAACAATCCCCAAATAAAAAGAAAGGAGGAAGCCTCAGAAAGAATGCTAAATGAAATGGAGGCAAGTCAGCTATCAGATATTCAATTCAAAGAACTGGTTATCATGAAGTTCCATGAGCTCACAATAAGCTACCAGTAATTACAGGAGAACTACAATGGACTCACTGCAAACTATACCAACATGAAAAAGGAAATAGAAAATATAAATAAGGGCCAAGAGGAAATGAAGAATACAATTGCTGAACTGAAGAACACAGTGGACGGAATCAAAAGCAGGATCGATGAAGTAGAATATCAGATTAGTGACTTGGAGGACAAAGTAGAAAAAATCACCCAGAAAGAGCAAGAAAAAGAAAAGGGGATCAGAAAGAATGAAGAGGAATTAAGAGAAATGCAGGACAATGTTAAATATACCAGTATCTGTATAATAGGGATACCAGAAGGAGAAGAAGAGCAAGGGATAGAATATTTATTTGAAAAAGTAATGATGGAAAACTTCCCTAATTTGATGAGGGGAAAAAAAATCACACAAATCCAGGAAACACAGAGAGTCCTAATCAAGAGGAACCCAAAGAGGCCCACTTCAAGACTAATCATAATTAAAATGGCAAAATTCCAAGATGAAGACAGAATCTTAAAGGTAGCAAGGGAGAAAAAGGAAGTGACATACCAGGGAGCTCCAATAAGGTTAGCTGCTGACTTCTCAATGGAAACACTCCAAGCCAGAAGAAAATGGCAAGAAATATTCCAAGTACTGAGAACCAGAGGCCTGCCACCTAGGCTTCTTTACCCAGAAAGGCTCTCAATCAACACTGAAGGCCAAGTAAAATGCTTCAAAGACAACAGAAGTCTAAAAGAATACACCTCTCCCCAACCAGCTCTGCAAGAGATGCTAAATAGTCTGGTCAAAGAAAAGGAACGAAAAGAGAGAGAGGAACACAGGTACAAAAATGGCAATGAAGAAGTACCTATCAATAATAACCTTAAATGTAAATGGATTAAATGTGTCCATCAAAAGACACAGAATAGCTGAATGGACAAGAAAGCACGACGCACACATATGCTGCCTCCAACAAACCCACCTCAGGAAAAAAGACCTACACAGACAGAAAGTGAAGGGCTAGAAACAAGTTTTCCAAGCAAATGGACAGGGAAAATAAACCAGAGTAGCAATACTCATATCAGGCAAAATAGACTTTATAAAAAAGGCCATAAACAGAGACCCAGAGGGTCACTTCATAATACTCAAGGTAAGACTCCACCAAGAAAACATAAACACTATAAATATATCTGCACCCAATGTAGAAGCACCCAAAAATACATAAAGAAAATCTTAGAGGACTCCAAGAAAGATATTAATAGCAACACAATTATACTAGGGGATATTAACACCCCACTGTCAAAAATGGACAGATGTTCCAAACAAAATATCAATGAAGATATTGTGGCATTGAACAACGCCCTAGATGAAATGGACTTAAGTGATATATATAGAGCCCTGCATCCGAAAGAACCTAAATACGCATTCTTCTCAAGTGCACATGGAACATTTTCAAACATAGACCACATGACAGGACACAAAACAAGCCTCAATAAATTCAAGAAAATTGAAATCATACCAAGCATTTTCTCTGACCACAATGGAGTGAAATTGGAAATGAACCCCAAGGAAAAATCCCAAAACACTCAAAATCATGGAGATTGAATAGCATGCTATAAAACACTAAATGGGTCAACAATGAAATTCTAGAAGAAGTCAAAGACTTTCTGGAAACAAATGAAAATGAACTCGTGACAACCCAAAACTTATGGGACATAGGAAAGACAGTACTGAGAGGAAATTTCATAGCAAAACAGGCCTACATAAAAAAGATAGAAACATTTCAAACAACCTACCCTATGCCTATAAGAACTCGAGGAACAACAACAAAGACAGCCCAGAACAAGTAGAAGGAAGGAAATAACTGAGATCACAGCAGAATTAAATGACATAGAGAGTAAAAGCATAATACTAAGGATCAATGAATCAAGGAGGTTGGTTTTTGAAAAGATAAACAAAATTGACAAGCCTTTAAGCAGGCCCATTAAGAAAAGAAAAGAGAGAGAGAGAGAGAGAGAGAGAGAGAGAGAGAGAGAGAGAGAGAACCTGAAAAAAAAATCAGAAATGAAAGAGGAGAGATTACAACTGACACCTTAGAAATACAAAGGATTGTAAGCAATTACTATGAAGAACTGTATGCAAAGAATTTTGAAAAACTATGTGAAATGGACACATCTCTAGAAAAATATAATCTTTCAAAACTGAAAGAAGAAGCAGAAAGCAGAACAGACCAATAACAGCAGATGAAATTGAAGCAGTTATCAAACAACTCCGAACACATAAAAGCCCTGGACCAGATGGTTTCACAGGAGAATTCTACAAAGCATTTAAGGAAGAGCTAACCCCTATCTTTCAAAGACTATTCCCAAAAATCCAAAATGTTGGAAAACTCCCAAACTCTTTTTATGAAGCCAGCATCATCCAAAACCCAAAACCAGACAAAGACACAACAAAGAAAGAAAACTTTAGGCCAATATCGATGATGAACATAGATGCTAAAATCCTCAACAAAATATTGACATACCACATCCAACAATACATTAAAAACATCATACACCATGACCAAGTGGGATTCATCCCAGGGAAGCAAGGATGGTTCAATACTTGCAAATCAGTAAATGTAATACATCACATAAACAAAAGCAAGGACAAAAATCACATGATCATATCAATAGATGCGGAAAAAGCATTTGACAAGGTACAGCACCCATTTATGATCAAAACACTCAGCAAAGTGAGAATAGAGAGAGCATTCCTCAACATAATAAAGGCCATATATGAGAGACCTACAGCCAACATCAAACTCGATAAATAAAAACTAAAAGGTTTCCACTAAAATCAGGAACAAGACAAGGTTGTCCATTTTCACCACTTCTATTCAATATAATATTGGAAGTTTTAGCCACAGCAATCAGACAAGAAAAGGAAATTAAAGGCATCCAAATCAGAAAGGAGGAAACAAAACTGTCACTGTTTGCAGATGACATGATAGTGTACATTGAATATCTTATACACTCCACCAAAAAACTGCTCGACCTAATAAATGAATTTGGCATAACAGTGGGATACAAAGTCAATATCCAGAAATCAAAGGCATTTGTGTATAGCAACAATAAAACAGCAGAAGCAGAAATCAAGAAAAAATCCCATTTGATATAGCAACTAGAAAAATAAAATACCTAGGAATAAACTTAACCAAGGAGGTAAAAAACCTGTATGCAGAAAACTACACAACACTGAAGAAAGAAATCAAGGATGATTCAATCAAATGGAAATATATACCGTGTTCATTGATTGGAAGAATTAACATCATCGAAATGTCCATACTACCCAAAGCAATGTACAGATTAAATGCAATACATATTAAAGTACCAATGGCTTATTTCACAGACATAGAAGAAACACTTTAAAAATTTATATGCAACCATAAATGACCTCGAATAGGAGCTCCAAACTTTGAGAAAGAAGAGCAAAGTAGGAGGAATCACAATACCTGATATCAAACTGTATTACAAGGCCACTGTAATCAAAACAGCCTGGTACTGGCATAAAAACAGGCACATAGACCAATGGAACAGAACAGAGAGCCCAGACAAAAACCCATGTCTCTACCATCAATTAGTATTCAACAAAGAGGGCAGCAACATAAAATGAAGTAAAGATAGCCTGTTCAACAATGGTGTTTGGAGAACTGGACAGCTATGTGCAAAAATGAAACTCGAGTACCAACTTACAGCATACACAAAAATACATCCGAAGTGGATAAAAGGCTTACATATAAGTCGTGACACCATTAAAGTCCTAGAGGAGAACATAGGCAGGAAAATCTCAGATATCTCACGCAGCCACATTTTCACTGATATATTCCCTAGAGAAAGAGATATAAGGGAAAGAATAAACATATGGGATCTCATCAAAATAAAAAGCTTCTGCACACGTAAAGAAAACAGCATTAAAATAAAAAGAACAGACTATATGGGAAAACATATTTGCCAATGATACCTCAGACAAGGGTTTAATCTCCAAAATATGCAAAGAACGTACATGACCCCACTCTAAGAAGACAACCAACTCAACTGAAAAGTGGGCAAAGAACTAGAAGAGACACTTTTCCAAGGAGGACATACAGAGGATCCAGAGACACAGGAAATGATGTTCAGTATGGCTAGCTATCAGAGAAATGCAAATTAAAACCACAATGAGATACCACTTTACACCAGTCAGAATGGCCATCATAAACAAAGCAACAAACAAGTGTTGGAGAGGTTGTGGAGAAAAGGGGACTCTAGTTCACTGCTGGTGGGATTGCAGACTGGTACAACCACTATGGAAAACAGTATGGAATTTTTTGAGAAAACTAAAAATGGAACTGCCTTTTTCACCCAGCAATTCCACTGCTAGGATTATATCCCAAGAACTCTGAAACAGCAATCCCAAAGAACCTACGCACCCCAATGTTCATAGCAGCACAATTTACAATAGCAAAGTGTTGGAAGCAACCTAGGTGCCCATCAGTAAATGAACGGATAAAAAAAACTATGGTACATTTACACAATGGAATTCTATGCAGCAGAAAGAAAGAATGAGCTCCTACCCTTTGCAACAGCATGCATAGACCTGGAAAGCATTATGTTGAGTGAAATAAGCCATGCAGTGAAAGACAAATAGCATATGATCTCACCTTTAACAGGAACCTAAACAACAAGACAAACAAGCAAGCAAAATATAACCAAAGACATTGAAATGGAAAACAGGCTGACAGAGACCACAGGGGAGAGGGGAAGGAATTTCAGGGAAAAAGGGGAAGGGTTTACAGGAACAAGTATAAAGGAAACATGGACAGAAACAAAGGGGGTTGGAAATGGGAGGGAAGTGGGGAGCACTGGAGGGGTGGACTCGATGGGAGTAAAATACAGAAAACTGTACTTGCACAACAATTTAATTAAAAGTTTTAAAAAAGACATGTGGTATGTATATATGTGTATATATATATATATATACACATATATATACATATATATATACTTATATATATGATATACATATAAAATAAAATATTATTAAGCCTTTAAAAATAAGGAAATCCTGCCCCAGATGGTGTGATTCAGTTGGTTCAGCATTGTCCCACAAACCAAAAGGTCACCAGTTCGATTCTCAGTCAGGGCATATGCCTGCATTGTAGGTTTGATTGTTAGTCAGGACATGTACTGAACATAGCCAATCAGTGATTCTCTCTCATGTCAATATTTCTTACCCCTTTCTTTATCCCTCTTTTCCCTTCTCCTTAAAAAAAAAAATAAATAAATAAGGAAATCCTACTATATGCAACATAAAGCTAGTGGACATTGTGCTAAGTAAAATGAGCTAGTCACAGAATGACAAATACTGTATCATTCTGATTATATGAATGGGAGCAAAGTAGTTCCCATTAAACTATTAGCTGATTTCTCAAAAGAAACCTTGCAAGCAAGAAGAGGCTGTAAAGAAGTATTCCAGGTCATAAAAGGCAAGGAACAAGTAACCCAAGATTCCTCTATCCAGCAAAGCTATCATTTATAATAGAAGGGCAGATAAAGTGTTTCCCAGATAAGGTCAAGTTAAAGGAGTTCATCATCACCCAGCCCTTATTATATGAAATGTTAAAGGGACTTACCTAAGAAAAAGAAGATAAAAATATGAACAGTAAAAGGACAGCAAATTCAGAGTTATTAACATCCACACCTAAAACAAAAGCAGACTAAGCGGTCACCTAAAACAGGAGCAGAGCCACAGAAATGGAGGTCACATGGAAGTTTAGCAACAGGGGAGTGGGAGGAGAGGGTGGGGAGAAGGTACAGAGAATAAGTAGCATAAATGGTAGGTAGAAAATAGAAAAGGGGAGGGTAATAATAGTATAGGAAATGTATAGGAAATAATATAGGAAATAGTATAGGAAAATAGTATAGGAAATAGAAGCCAAAGAACTCATACATATGATACATGGACCTGAACTAAAGGCAGGGAATGTGGGTGGGAGGGTGTGTGCAGGGTGGAGGGGAATAAAGTAGGGGAAATGGGACAACTGTAATAGCATAATCAATAAAATATATTTTAAAAATAAAAAATGTTGAACCAAAAAAAGTAAATAAAAAATTGCTTTTTGACAGCACTTTCCATGCTCTTTCTTCAAGCTACATGTCAGCAAGTACCTCTTGCTACATGTTCTCAGTTGTTGCCCTTTGTTAAACAACCCTAAACTGCAGGTTTGTCCCTCCATTCTTCTTGGGCTCTATTTCATGCATTTGGATAGTATTTCTAACTTTGCTATGAGTCCCTGGAGAATCAGAAAGTCCTGTGTTGCTCTAGGATTTAGTCTTAACCCTGACCCCAAAATTTTGCAAAAGAAAACTTATTATAAGAAAACAAATTAGAAATGCAGGGAAACCCAGAAGGAAGAAAAGGAGGGAGAGAAATGCTCTAAGCCTTTACCTGCTGATTTAGGTTTAAAGACAAAATTACAAAGCACTGGTGTAGAAGACAGTTTTCAAAAGAAGCTGACTGAAGCCTTCCTCAGGGTTGATAGGACATGTGAACATAGCTAAACGTTTGAAGGTATGATATTTTGTTAATAGAATATACTACAGGTCCACAGCTCTTCTGAAATCATTGCCGAGGTAACTCAGGTTCCAACACTTGCATAGAATAGGGATTTCATGGAAAGTAGTTAGAGCATAGTGATGCATCATTCCCTTTCACAATCTGGTAGGAAGTCTGATTTCACAAGCAAACTGACTTTTCTTTAAATATGTACAAGGAAAGACTATGACAAATAGCTCTGAGAAAAATAGTTCCTCATTGTAGCTTGTCAAGCCAAGAACTTGCATGGATGTTTGATCTTAGTAGTTACAGCCTGAATCAAATTAACAACTTGTGTAAGACTACATTAGGAAGAAATAAAAAATAATTATGAGAGAAACTAAACAAAAGCTTGGATGAGAGCCTTTGAGCCCAAATTTTGATTTAAAGTGCCCTGAGCCCTGGCTGGTGTGGCTCAATAATTGAGTGCGGGCCTGTGAACCAAAGGATCACCAGTTTGATTCCCAGTCATGGTAATCAAATGTGGAGAACAAAGAAAGCTGCATGAGCATAAGGAGTTAGTGTTAAGAAACTGCATAACCACCCTAGGCTTGTGTTCCAAGAAGTTAAGAAAGGCAGGGCTGACCTAGCAGATAGCCACCTGGACAGTTGCCCAGGTGAAAAGTTTTACCCCTGCCCCAGCCCTTGAGCACAGGCTGAGCACGAGCTTCCCCAACCAATTACCAACGAGTGCACGAGCCTAGCATGTGTTTCCCAGCCAATGGCTAACTGCCACATCTGCTTCTGTAAAAGTGCTTGCTTGCCCGCTTCTATAAAAGAACCTAGCTGTGAGCATTAAGGCGCGACTCTCATTTGCAGCTCTTAGGAGCACTGTGTCTCCAGACATGTTCGGAGAGTTCGCCCCTACGCAGGTAAAGCTTTGGCCAATAAAACATCACGTTTGAATCCTGAAAGTTCCTGGACGTTTGTTTCTCGCATCAGTGTATGCAACACAGGCCAGGTCCCCAGTAGGGGGCATGTGAGAAGCAACCACACACTGATGTTTCTCTCCCTCCCTTCCTTCTCCTCTCTCTAAAAGTAAATAAATAAAATCTCTAAAAATAAAATAAAATGTCCTGAAAGCCCTTTATGCCCTCTTTTTTCTATTTCATTCTTCCTTCTTTTTTTCTTTTGCTACATATTGCAGTAAAACTGTGAGAAACTCAAAAGTAAGGTGACTCTCCAACACTGGGGTCAACTGAAAACTTCCCATAAGATACATAAGTTCAGAACTGCACAGGGAACCAAATAGAATTAAACAAAATCTCACCAGAAGGAAGCAAAGGCAGTGGCAGCAGGGGAACCAATTAGAATGGGATGAAATTGCACCAGATTGTAACCCCAGAGTATTCAGCCAATGGAAAAACAGAGAGGGACCAATTGCATTAGGTATAAAACAATTTGCTTTGCACCACCCGTGTGTGTCTGCTAGTGGTTGGACACCTATTCTTGCAAGATCATAAACAAATGCCTCCAAACATCTTGGATCATACTCCAAGCCTCTCAGTCCTTTGTTTGCAAATGGGGTAAGCACATTTTTTTTAAACTAATGTATCTCAATTAGAAGTCTGAGCACCCAAGTGGGCTGTGTTTTTTCTCCATTACAATCTTTCTAATAAGCAAGAACTGTCACCTACTCACCATGTAAGTCAGCATTCATATGTCATCAGTTTACCTTCTCCATGCAAATCTCTGGAATGGCTACCCAATGTTACCATTTCACTGCATCTTCTACGCATTCATAATACCACCAAGGAGTTCAGTCTGTTGATAAATTCCATTAATGGGGTAAATAATTGGGAGAGATAGTAAACTTTTTGTGAATCACTCTTCAGCACCCCTAGACCAAGAAGACCAGGATTAAGATTTAGAGACACACATTTTTTTCTGTTAAAATATTTTATTTTTTTACTAATTATTTTATTGTTGTTCAATTACAGTTGTCTGATTTTCCCCCCACCACAGCCAAACCCACCTCCCTCCCTTGCTTCCACATTCCCCCTTGGTTTTCTCCATGTGTCCTTTATACTAGTTCCTAAAAACACTTCCCCCATTATCCTCTCCCACCACCCCTCTGGTTACTGCCAGATGGCTCTTAATTTTAATATCTCTGGTTATATTTTGCTTGCTTTTTTCTTTTCTTGATTATGTTCCAGTTAAAGGTGAGATCATATGGTAAATGTCCCTCACTGCTTGGTTTATTTCACTTGGCATAATGTTTTCTAATTCCATCCATGCTTTCGCAAAGAGTAGGAGTTCCTTCTTTCTCTCTGCTCTGTAGTGTTCCATTGTGTAAATGTATCATTGTTTTTCGATCCACTCATTTGCTGATGGGCACTTAGGTTCCTTCTAGCACTTGGCTATTGTAAATTGTGCTGCTATGAACATGAGGGTGCATACGTTCTTTTGGATTGGTGTTTCAGGGCTCTTAGGGTATAATCCCAGCAGTAGAATTGCTGAGTCAAAAATCAGTTCCATTTTTAGTTTTCTGAGGAAATTCCATACTGTTTTCCACAGTGGCTGCACAAGTCTGCATTCCTACCAGAAGTGCACTAGGGTCCCCTTTTCTCCACATATTCCACAACACTTGTTGTTTGTTGATTTGTTTACAAAGGCCATTCTGACCAGTGTGAAGTGGGATCTGATTGTTGTTTTAATTTGCAACTCTGATGGCTAGTGATGCTGAGCATTTTTTTCATATGTCATCTATTCATATGCCTCTGTGTGTCCTCCTTGGAGAAGTGTCTAAGTCTTTTACCCATATTTTAATTTGTTTCTTTTTTCTTCCTGGAGTGGAATTGTGTGAGTTCTTTATATATTTTGGAGATCAAACCCTTGTCCAAGGTATCATTGGCAAATATGTTTTCCCATATAGTTGAGTCTCTTTTCATTTTAATGCTGTTTTCTGTAGCCATGCAAAAGCTTTTTGATATGATGAGGTCCCATTTGTTTATTCTTTCCTTTATGTCCCTTGCTTTAGAGGACATATCAGTGAAAATGTTGCTGCATGGAATGTCTGAGATTTTCCAGCCCATGTTTTCCTCTAGGACTTTTATGGTGTCACGACTTATATTTAAGTCTTTTATCCACCTTGAACTTATTTTTGTGTACAGTGTAAGTTGGTGATCGAGTTTCATTTTCTCACATGTAGCTATCCAAATATCCCAACACCATTCATTGAAGAGGCAACTTTTACTCCATTATATGCTTCCTCCCCCTCTGTCAAATATTAATTGACCATACAGAGTTGGGTTTTTTTTCTGAGCTCTCTGTTCTATTCCATTGGTCTATGAGTCTGTGCTTATGCCAGTACCAGGCTCTTTTTATTACAATGGCCGTATAATATAGTTTGATATCAGGTATTGTGATCCCTCCTGCTTTGTTCTTCTTTCTCAAAATTGCTGCAGCTATTCGGGGTCATTTATCGTTCCATATAAATTTCTGAAATGTTGGTTCCATATCTGTGATATATGTCATTAGAACTTTAATAGGGATTGCATTAAATCTATAAATCGTTTGGGTAATATGGCCATTTTGATGATGTGAATTTTTCCAATCCATGACATGGTAAATGCTTCCATTTGTTTGTGTCTTCCTTAATGTCTTTCTTCAGTACTGTGTAATTTTCTAAGTATAGGTCTTTTACCTCCTTGGTTAGGTTTATTCCTAGGTACTTTATTTTTCTTGTTGCTATATCAAATGGCATTTTTTTTCTTGAATTCTGCTTCTGATGTCTCGTTGTTATACAAAAAGTGCCTTTCATTTCTGAATATTGACTTTGTAACTGGCTGTTTTGCCAAATTCACTTATTAGGTCAAGTAGTTTTTTTGGTGGAGTCTATAGGATTTTCTATGCACACTATCATGTCATCTATAAACAATGACAGTTTTGATTCTTCCTTTCTAATTTGGATGCCTTTTATTTCTTTTTCTTGTCTGATTGCTGTGGCTAGGACTTCCAATACTATGTTGAATAGCAGTGGTGAAAGCAGACATCCTTGTCTTGTTCATGATGTTAATGGGAAAGCTCTAAATTTTTGTCCATTAAGTATGACGTTAGCTGTAGGTCTCTCATATATGGCCTTTATTAGGTTGAGGAATGCTCCCTCTATTCCCAGTTTGCTAAGTGTTTTTATCATAAATGGGTACTGTACCTTATCAAATGCTTTTTCTACATCTATTGATATGATCATGTGATTTTACTCTTTCATTTTCTTCATGTGATGTATTACATTTATTGATTTGTGAATATTGTACCATCCTTGCATCCCTGGGATGAATCCCACTTAGTCATGGTGTATCATCTTTTTCACATATGTCTGGATGCAGTTTGCCAATATTTTGTTGAGGATTTTAGTATCTATATTCATCAGTGAAGTTAGCCAAAAGATTTCTTTCTTTCTTTCTTGTGCCCTTACCTGATTTTTGAAATTATGGTAATACTGGCCTCATAAAAACACTTTGGGAGACTTCCAAATTCTTAAATTTTTGGAATAATCTGTGAAGGATAGGGGTTAGCTCTTCATTAAATGGTTTGTGGAATTCTCCTGTGAAACAGTCTGGTCCAGGGCTTTTGTATGTTGGGAGCTTTTTGATTACCACTTCAATTTCATCAGCTGTTATTTGTGTGTTCAGGCTTTCTGCTTCTTCCTCATTCACTTTTGGAAGACTATATCTTTTTAGAAATTTGTTCATTTCACCTAGGTTTTCAAATTCCTTGACATACAGTTCTTTGTAGTAATTTCTTACAATCCTTTGTATTTCTGTGGTGTCAGTTGTAATCTCTCATCTTTCATTTCTGATTGTGTGTATTTGGGTCCTCTCTCTTTTTTTCCTTAAAGAGTCTGCTTAAAAGCTTGTCGATTTTGTTTATCTTCTCAAAGAAGAAGCTCCTGGATTTATCGATCCTTGGAGTTGTGCTTTTAGTCTCTACGTCATTTAATTCTGCTCTGATCTTGGTTATTTTCTTCATTCTTCTTGGTCTGGGATGTCTTTTTTGTTGTTCCTTGAGTTTTTGTAGGCATGGAGTTATGTTGTTTATTTGAAATGTTTCCATCTTTTTCAGGTAGGCCTGTATCACTATGACCTTCTCTCTCAGGACCGCCTTTGCTGTGTCCCATAAGTTTGGAATTATTGTGAGTTCATTTTCATTTATTTCCAGAAAATCTTTTATTTCTTCCTTGATCTCATTTTTGACCCATTCACTGTTTAATAGCATGCTATTTAATCTCTATCATTTTGAGTGTTTTGGGTTATTTCCCTCGGTGTTGGTTTCTAGTTTCAGTCCCTTGTGGTCAGAGAAAATTCTTGATATAATTTCAATTTTCTTAAATTTGTTGAGGCTTGTTTTGTGTTCTATCATGTGACCTATCTTTGGAAAATATTCCATGTGCATTTTAAAAGAATGTGTACTTTGCTTCTTTAGGATTAACAGCTCTCTATATATGAGTTAAGTCCATTTCATCTAGGGCATTGTTCAATGCCACAATATCTTTGTTGATATTTTGTTTGGAAGATTATCCATTTTTGACAGTGAGGTGTTAAAATCCCCTATTATAATAGTATTGCTGTCAGTATCTTTCTTGAAGTTCTCCAAGATTTTCTTTATGTATTTGGGTGCTCCTGTGTTGGGTGTATATATATTGACAATGTTTGTGTCTCCTTGGTGGAGTCTTTCCTGGAGTATTATGAAGTGACCTTCTGGGTCTCTCTTTATGGCTCTTTTTTGAAGTGTATCTTGTTTGATACAAGTATTGCTACCCTGGGATTTTTTTCCTGTCCATTTGCTTGGAAATTTTGTTCCCAGCCCTTCCCTTTCAGTCTGTGTAGGTCTTTCATTCATAAGTGTGTCTCTTGTATGCAGCATATGTGTTGGTCATAATTTCTCATCCATTCAACTATTCTATTTTTTTAATATTTTATTATTTTATTTATTTATTTTAATTACTTTATTGTTGTTCAATTACAGCTGTCCACATTTACCCCCCCACCAATCCCCCCAGCACAGCCAAACCTACCTGCCTCCCTTGCTTCCACCTCCCCCTTGGTTTTGTCCACATGTCCTTACAGTAGTTCCTGAAAAGCCTTCTCCCCACTGTCCCCTCCCACCTCCCCTCTGGCTATACTTAGATTATTTTTAATTTCAATGTCTCTGGTTATATTTTGTTTGCTTTTTTTCTTTTGTTGATTATGTTCCATTTAGAGGTGAGATCATATGGTGTTTGCCCCTCACCACCTATTTCACTTAGCATAATGGTCTCCAGTTCCATCCATGCTTTCCCAAAGTGTAGGAGCTCCTTCTTTCTCTCTGCTGCTTAATATTCAATTGTGTAAATGTACCATAGTTTTTTGATCTACTCATTTACTGATGGACACTTAGGTTGCTTCTAGCACTTGGCTATTGTGAATTGTGCTGCTCTGAACATTGGGGTGCATAAGTTCTTTTGGATTGGTGTTTCAGGGTTCTTGGGGTGTAATCTATGTCTTTTTAGTAGGGTATTTATTCCATTTATGTATAAGGTTATTATTGTTAGGTACTTATTTATTGCCATTTCTTCATACCTGTGTTCCTTTCTCTCACTGTTTGTCCTCCTGTTCATATATACATATATATACATATACATATATACATATATATATGATTTTGTTTTTGTTTATTTATCTTTAGAGGGGAAGGGAAAGAGAGAGGGAAAGAAATGTCCATGTGTGGTTTTCTGTTGTGTGTCCCTGCTGGGAACTGGCCTGCAACCCAGGCATGAGCCCTGACTGGGAGTCAAACCAGGATCCTTTGATTCACAGGCCCGCACTCAATCCACTGAGATACACCAGTCAGGGATGTCCTCCTGTTCTTAAAGCAGACCCTTTAGCATCTCTTGCAGAGCTGGTTTGAAGGAAATATATTCTTTGAGGCTTCTTTTGTTTGGGCAACTCCTTATCTGGCCTTTCATTTTAATTGAGAGACTTGCTGGATAGAGTAGTCTTGGTTGCAGGCCCTTGGTTTTCATTACTTGCAATATTTCTTGCCATTCCCTTCTGGCTTGGAGAGTTTCCATTGAGAAGCCAGCTTCTAGTCTTATCAGGGCCCCCTTGTATGTTACTTCCTGTTTCTCCCTTACTGCCTTTAAGATTCTCTCTTTTTCTTGGAATTTTGCCATTTTAATGATGTCTTGAAGTGGGCCTCTTTGGGTTCGTATTGACTGGCACTCTCTGTGTTCCTGCATTTGTGTGACTTTTTCATCAAATTAGGAACGTTTTCCATCATTACTTTTTCAAACAGGTTTTCTATCCCTTGCTCTTCTTCTTCTTTTTCTGGTATCCTTATTATACAGATAATATTACATTTCATGTTGTCCTGCATTTCCCTTAACCCCTCTTTGATCTTTCTGATTCTGTTTTCCTTTTCTTACTCTTTCTCAGTGTTTTTTCCTTCCTTGTCTTCCAGCTCCCTGATCAGATCCTCTGCTTCATCTAGACTGCTTTCGATTCCTTCTACTGTGTTCTACAGCTCAGAAATTGTGTTCTTCATTTCCTCTTGGCCCTTGTTGATAATTTCTATTTCCTTTTTCATGTTGATATAGTTTGCAGTGAGTTCATCATAGTTTCCCTGTAGTTTTTGGTAATTCTCTGTGAGCTCATTGAGCTTCCTGATAACCATTGCTTTGAACTCAATATCTGATAGTTGACTTGCCTCTATTTTATTTAGCATTCTTTCTGAGGTTTCCTCCTTTCCTTTCATTTAGGGATTGTTTCTTTGTCTTCCCATTGTTTTTGAGACTCTTCTTGGTAGCCTCTGCTTCTTAAATTTATCTTTTCTGACTCCCTAAGTTTATGGTGTGAACTTCTATGGTAGAATACCTGTGAAATTCAGTGGTGCAGTCTCCTTGATCTCTTGAGCTTGCTGGTCTTGGGCTGTCATTTATGTTGGCTCTCTGTATGTCTTAGGGTTTTGATTGTTTTTGGGTCTTTGTTTGGTTGGTCCTTCCCTCCAGCTGGTTAACTGAGGGTCACTCTGTCCACCACATCCTGTATTCTGTCCTGCAGGTGTGGACAGGTTGTGTTGAAGCTGATTCTTCTGTCCATAGAGTTTTTGAGGCTTCTCTCTCACTGTTGTTCAGTTGTTTTTCTGGGTAATTTTTCTGCCTTTAGTTGTATTTCCAGATCAGTCCTGGGTGGAGGTTAGTGTAGCTTCCACTTCTTCCTTCACCTTCTTCTGTTGTTATCTGTTGGCGGTTCCTTTGTTGGTCCGTTTCTTCTTCCAACAAGTATCCTGCTGTTCACAGCTCCCACTTACCTGTCTGATTTTTCAATATCCTCTATAATTTTTGGTCTCCAATCTTCATATTGGCTGGGTTACCATTGGCTGTTCACTCTGTTCCTCAGAGGATCAACTATGTGTTCCACCCATGCACAGGGGGAAGTGGACTCTGCTCCCACCTATTTTGCTACCATCTTCCTTCTAATATAGAGAGGCACACTTTTAATCCTTTATACTGGTCTCACCTGTAGCAGAGTTAGTGTTAACCTAAATGCATTGACCCAGAGATTGACAAACAATTAGAGCCCTCTGTATATATGTGTCCTCCATGGATTACTTCCCTCTTCTACCTTTCAAAGTCAGACTGACATACACAGTAATTTGTACTTCTGTGTTTTTCCTTCTGTCTAATAATCATACATCAGTATTTCTCCAGGACAGTGTTAAATGCCAGAACATGCATTATCTGTGACTCTAGCCCAGGATGTGAAAGATGATCCAGGCTGACCTCCTGCATAATTGAAAGTACGTGAATTTTTTCTCTTTCTCTTCCCCTTAAATGTTTTCACTGCCATTCCTTCTAAGAGAGACTTCCGACTTCCTCTCACCCCTCTGCACATTCTCCATACTTTAGATCTATCTCCTTTGCCTTATTAGTCATCTTTGTCATGAAGACCATTCATTCTGCTCCCTGTTTTGGATTCCTAAATTAGGAACTAAGGCATTGATAGCTAAAAATTACTTCTATTAAATGAGAGCTCCTATATGGCAGACATTTTAAAAATAATTTTATTGAGACTAATTCATTCTCAATGTTATTGAGACATAAAGTTCATTCTTTTAAAGTGTAGAACTTGTCATTTTGTAATATATTTTCAAAGTTGTACAACCATCATTACTAGTCAATTCCAGAATATTTTAACTACCCTAACAAAGAAAACCTGCACTCATTTAGTAGTCACTCCCCTTTCTTCCCCTCCTAGTCCCTGTCAACCACTAATCTACTTTCTGTGTGTGTGGCTTTGCCTATTCTGCACAATTCATGTAAATGTAAACATATAATATGTGGTCATTGTGATTGGCTTCTTTCACTTAGCATAGTGTTTTTAAGGCTTATGCATGTTGTAGCACATGCCAGTACTTCACTTCTTTTTATGGCCAAACAACACTCCATTTTATTGATGTGCCGCATTTCATTCATTCATTTATCAATGGATGGACATTTGGGTAATTTCTACTTTTTGACTCTTATGAATAATGTTTCTGTGAACATTGTATACAAGTGTTTGTGTGAATATGTCTTTTCAGTTATTTTGAGTATATACCAAAACTTGGAATGGCTGGGTCCTGTGATAACTCTATGATTAACTTTTTGAGGAACTGCCAAACTGTTTTCCAAATAGGCTGTCCCATTTTTAATCCCATCAGCAATATATGAGGGTTCTTGTTTCTCCATGTTCTTGCCAACACTTATTATTATGTTTTTCTTTTAATATGGTAAGCATTTTACATGTATATTATCTAAGTTTATACTCATAACAGCCATGAAAGTAGATTTCGTTCTCTCCATTCTGTAAGTCAGAATACCAAAACTCTGATAAATTACAATAATAATATTTATTGACTACTGATAATGTATCAGGCATTCTTGGAAGTTCTGCCTCCTTTAATCTGTACAGTGACCCCATGGGGCAGTAATTGAATTCCAATTCCAGAATTGAATTCTGTGGTTTTTACATAGCAAATCACTGAAGCATTACAACAGTCTTGTAGGGTTGCTATCATCATCCACATTTAATAAATGAGGAAAGTGAGGCACAAAGAGTTCAAATAATATTACAAGGGCACATAGCTGATATGTGGTAGAGCCAAACTGTGGAAATAAGTGGTATAACTTTAGAATCCAAAGCTCTTAACTACTGTCTCTTAAAAGAAATCACAGGATGGGTCTACTGAATTTATCCATGGACTCAAAAATACCAATTGGCTCTCTCAACTTCAGTGACAGTATAATTAATGATGATATTAGAATAGAAATTCAAAGCCATTTGGGTCCCAAGGAAAATTCCTATTTTGCAGGTTGCACCTGTGGCAGTTCCATCAGGACATCTGGCAGACAGCCTGCAGTGTGTGGAAACACCATCCAGGCCTCATTAACCGGTTGACTGGCTGCATCCTCTCCAGTATCAACATACCTTACATGACAGCCATGATTGGACAGCACCAAAATGAGACCCCCTCAGCCTGTTTACCAAAACAACATTCCCACCAAGCCCAGTGCAGATGGAGATGATTGTTGGGGACTTTGAGATCATGGTGGTACCTCAGGACACAGTCAGCATAGACCGAATTATGAATCACTCCTCAATACTCCTCAAAAACAAAGTGAATTCTCCATCTCCCTTCTGGGGTAGCCTTATGATGTAGCCCTACCTCGAGAGGTCTGGGGGGGCTGGCAACCTACTCTCTCTGCTCTGTGTCTGGAATGACATTGTGGTGGTAAAAGATGACAACCATATCATGTCTGTTGTCACCTCAACCAAGAGCAGGCTGGCCTTGTGGCATGGGTACAGCCATGTCATGGATTACCTGTCCCAGCTGGTCATTGACTACATTCTCAAGAGGCAGCTGTACATCAATGCCTTGAACTAACAGCTACACAACCCTCTGCTCCGCTGTCTCCTTGTCCTCTGCCAACACGCTGGCCCTTCCAGTCTCTGTCAGTCCCCTGTTTTTCTCCTGCCTCTCAGTTTCCCCATCTCCCCATCTTGACTGTTCTCCTTTGCTAACTCAACCCCACCCACAGCAGTCTGGGGACCTGCAGAGAACCATGGCATCCATTATTCCACAGTCATCTTTGGACAAACTTTCCTCTAGTCTCTGGGTTAGGGGTAGGTGAGGGAATAAGGGTGGAAATTGGGGAGAAGTGCAGTCCATCCCCCAGCATGCTCTAGAGAGTGGCTTTGATACCCACCCTCCCAGTATGCTCTGGGGAGGCAGCTTTGGCTCTCATGCTCCCAGCATGCCTTTTACCAAAATGGGCTATATTTTTCATTTCTGTTTTTTTGATTTGTTATGTTTTGATTCTGATTGCTATTGTTTATGCCTCATAGAACTTGGACAAAATCAGGCAAAAAAACATACATTTGGGTTCCTTTTGAGTCTAAAAAATATAAAACTCCAAATCCACTTATGAGTATAATCTTAGGGATTGTTTCTACAGACCCTTTAGAATCATATGTCAGAAATATCAGCTACACTGTCTGGTTAAATATTGTCCTCCAGGGGTCTTGTTGACCTATAGCACCAGAATGTTCATGAGATTCTACTCGGTTTTATAAAATTTATATCACTTCTTGTTCTTTTTCCCAATATGAAAGCCAAACAATTTATAGAATTCATCATTACTGAATGAGCTTTAAATCCCAATGAGCCATGGAATAAAAAGATCCATAATGTCTTCCTCTCTCCCCACAAGACTGAGTGTGAAGCCAGACACACCTCTCTAGCTTCCTTCTTAACTTTAATTGCAAAGACAAAAAAAACAAAGCCCCTTAACATATTTTTACTGCTAAACACTACAGGGAACCCTCAATTTTATACATCATGGGAAAGTGGTAAAGACTTTCCATGACGTTAGCTTGGGATTTATGTATTCTTTTTAAGACTGAGACAAAGGGTGCATAGATCTGCAGGACTTGGGCATGGGCTATAAAACTAAGTCCAAAATGGTGTGTTCCTAGTTATTTAGAGCAAGCCTTGGACAAATAGTTCCTTGCAGTCAGAAGTCACATGTGAACCTGGGGAGTTAGAGAGGTGGGGGAAGATGACTGAGAGTGGGAAAAGCAAATTACAGGAAAGAACGTTAGACAAACATCCACATTCTACCACATTCTATCCACATTCTACCATCCACATTCTATCCATCCACATTATATGTGCTGTGTCACATATAACCCACTGAGAATAAGGAGGAAAACAATATTTAACAGTTGGTGTGAGCTTTACATGCCAGTGACTGTGTTACAAACAGAAGAAATGCATTCTCTCACTTCAATCATCACAAAACTTTATGATACATGTAATATTATTTTCCCCACTTTCAACAAATGAGGCATAGGAAGAGCAGGTAACATGCCCAGGCTCAGGCTAGATTCAAAGCTAGATGTGTCTGATTCCAGTGCAAATTCTGAGTTGTAATTTTTTATCTCTGTTTAAGTGTTTCATATGAATGCTATGCTACCCCACTAAAAATTCTTTTGTGAAGTCAGCAGTAATAACAAAGTTCTCCACCACTTACAGTGTTCAGTAAGATATATATTTATCCTTAAAACAAGGATAGTTGTGGAAAGCAGGCAATATAATAATTACTAATTTTTGAGCACCCCTCGCAACTGGCACTGTAAGTGTATAACTTCATTTTATTTTTCACAACAACCATAAGAAGTGGGGACAGATCTTGTCCTCACTATAGAGATGGAGAAAAAGATAAAGTCTAGAGAGATTATGTGACTTGGCCAAGGTCACACAGCTAATAAATGGCAGAATCAGAGCTCAAATTGAGGAAGCATGGCTGCAGGGCTCAACACAATAATTCTGCTATGTTGCTTCAGATACAAAGAAGCTATGGGAAAATATTCTGCTTATCTGTTTATCTTATCTACTTATTTATGGCATTATAAATAGGTTTATTTTTCTTTCGTTTTGAGGAAGAGGTGGACCTAGATTTCTGCCACATTCAGTTCAGAAAACTTGACCAGAATAAATCTCAGTGCTGCCCTCTAGTAATCAGCTCCCAAACTGACATTAAAGCTGAGACTAATGACCTTATAGAGCCACAGGATGACATTATTATATAAGTACTCTCAAATGTTTTTTTAAAAATGGAAGTACTTGAACAACAATAAAATAAATTAAAAGAGAAGAGGTGTTAAAAGGAGGTAAAGGAGGGTAAAAGGGAGATAAATGGTAATGGAAGGAGAAGTAACTTAGACTGGTGAACACATAAGACAATATTATGTGATATATTATAGAATTGTAACCCTGAAACCTACATATTTTTAACCAATGTCACCCCAATAAGTTCAATAAAATTTTAAAAATTAACACACGTTGCATAACCACTGTAAAATATATTTTAAAATGGAGAACAATAAAAATCATAAACATGTTTTGTTTTCAATGAACATGGTATTTTCCTAAAATTATAATCAAACCATTTATACAATTCTGTAAGTTTTTTTAAAAAATGAAACCATAACAATGTAACTTCTCACTAATAACCCAGGATTTGGAGTCAAGGCCACCTGCATTCAAACTGCAGTATCACCTTTCCTAGCTATGCAGCCTCACGCTAGTTGATGATAAATAGAGCTACAACACAGAACTGTCATAAGGATTAAAAAAGACGATGCATATTATGTGTATGACACATAACATGGTCAAAATATGGCATTTCTTAACCAGAATATTTTAAGACTATGCTAAACCCTAGTCAGACTTGCTTTTGGAGGCCCTACTGCACATATATACATTAACATGTAACCACATCCTACATTAAACATATTTTGTCTAAAAATTTGAAGTAATTTTTTGTCTTGTTTTAAGATTTATTTATTTATTTATTCTTAGAGAGAGTGAAAGGGAGGGAGAAATAGAGGGAGAGAAATATCGATGTGTGAGAGAAGTATCCATCAGTTGCTTCCAGCACACACCCCGATAGGGGACCTGGCCTGCAACCCAAACCTATGCCCCAATCTGTAATCAAACCAGCAACCTTTCACTTTGTGGGATGATATCCAACCAACTGAGCTACACCAGTTAGAGCTTTGGTTTTGTTTTTTAAACTTCTTACTCTTTTACAATATAAATTCCTCAAGCAAATTTCCTGTAATGTTATGAATATCCTTTCTTGTTTCGTTTTGAAAACTTTTTTCACATTTTTTATTGTTCTTCAAGAACACCTGTATCCATTTTCCCCCAACCACTCCCTCCCACCCCAGCCATCCCCAACTCCCACCCTTGATCCTGCCTCCCTTTGACTTTGACCATGTATCCTTTATGCATGTTCCTGAAACCCCTTCCAGCTTTTCCCCTATTATCCCTTCCCACCTCTCCTCTGGTAACTGACATTTTGTTCTTAATTTCAATGTCTCTGGTTGTATTTGGTTTGTTTGTTTTCTTTATTAGGTTCCACTTATAGGTGAGATTATGGTATTTTTCCTTCACCATCTTGCTTATTTCACTTAGCATAATGCTCTCCAGTTCCATCCATGCTGTGCAAAAAGGAGGAGCTCCTTCTTTCTTTCTGCTGCACAGTATTCCATTGTGTAAATGTACCATAGTGGTCTGATCCATTCATCTACTGCCAACTCTTTATGGTCAATTAATATTCAACAAAGGGGGTAGACACATAAAATGGGGTAAAAATAGCCTCCTCAACAAATGGTTTTGGGAAATCTAGACAGCTACATGCAAAAAAATGAAACTGGATCGCCAACTTACACAATACACAAAAATAAATTCAGTGGATAATATAACTGAATATGTTATCCACGAGTGGATAATTATCCACTCGTGGATAACATATTCAGTTATATTTGGTAGATAATAGACTTAAATATAAGTCATGACACCATAAAAGTCCTAGAGGAAAAAATAGGCAGCAAAATCTCATATATTCCATGCAGCAATATTTTCACCAACATGTCCCCTAGAGCAAGGGACATAAAAGAAACAATACACAAATGGGACTTCATCAAAATAAAAAGCTTCTACCCTGGCTGGTGTAGTTCAGTGGATTGAGCTCAGGACTGCAAATCATAAGATGGTGGTTCGATTCCCAGTCAGGGAACATGCCTGGGTCACAGACCAGTTCCCAGAAGGGGATACATGAGAAGCAAACATACATTGATATTTCTCTCCCTCTCTCTTTCCCTTCCCCTCTAAAGATAAATAAACAAAAACTTTTAAAAAGATTTAAAAAAATAAAAAGCTTCTGCATGGTTAAAGAAAACAGCATTAAAATGAAAAGAGAATGACCAATATGGAAAAACATACTTGCCGATGATACTTCGGACAAGAGTTTGATCTAGAAAATATATAAAAAAACGCACATGACTTCACTCCAGGAAGAGTAACAACGCAATTAAAACATGGGCAAAGGACTCAAACAGACACTTCTTCAAGGAGGATATACAGAGGCATATGAAAAGATGACATATGAAAAGGTGCTCAGCTTCACTACACATTAGAGAGATGCAAATTAAAACAACGAGATACCACCTCACACCAGTCAAAATGGCCATCATAAAAAAATCAACAACAAGTGAAGTAACTTTTTAAGTTTAGCTTTAGGAATGTATTATTACTTATGACTTCTTTTTTTTTTTTTACAGTTTTTGTCTTTTACTCCCGTCCCAGTCCACCCAACCAGTGCCACCCACCTCCTCACATTTCCACCCCCCTTAGTTTTTGTCCATGTGTCCTTTATACTTGTTCCTATAATTCCTTCCCTTTTCCCCCTGAAATTCCCTCCGCTCTCCACTCTGGTTACTGTCAGCCTGTTTTCTATTTCAGTGTCTTTGGTTATATTTTGTTTGCTTGTTTGTTTTGTTGCTTAGGTTCCTGTGAAAGGTGAGATCATATGGTATTTGTCTTTTACCTCCTGGCTTATTTGACTTACCATAATGCTTTCCAATTCCATCCATGCTGTTGCATAGTGTAGGAGCTCCTTCTTTCTTTCTGCCGCGTAGAACTCCATTGTGTGAATGTACCATTGTTTTTTGATCTATTCATTTACTGATGGGCATCTAGGGTGCTTTCAAATCTTTGCTATTGAAAATTGTGCTGCTATGAACATTGGGGTGCATAGGTTCTTTTGGAATGGTGTTTCAGGGCTCTTGGGATATAATCCTAGCAGTGGAATTTCTGGGTCAAAAGGCACATCCATTTTTAGTTTTCTGAGAAAATTCCATACTGTTTTCCATAGTGGTTGTACCAGTCTGCAATCCCACCAGCAGTAAACTAGGGTCCCCTTTTCTCCACAACCTCTCCAACACTTCTTATTTGTTGCTTTGTTTATGATGGCCATTCTGACCAGTGAAAAGTGGTATCTCATTATGGTTTTAATTTCCATTTTTCGGATGACTAGCAATATTCATCATCTTTTCATGTGTGTCTGAATCCTCTGTATGTCCTTCTTGGAGAAATGCCTGTCCAAGACCTTTGCCCATTTTTAAATTAGGTTGCTTATCTTCTTGGAGTGGAGTCGTGTAAGTTCTTTGTATATTTTGAAGATTAAACCCTTGTCTGAGGTATCATTGGCAAATATGTTTTTCCATATAGTTGGTTCTATTTTTATTTTAATGCTGTTTTATTTAGCTGTGCAGAAGCTTTTTATTTTAATGAGATCCCATTTGTTTGTTCTATCCTTTATATCCCTTGCTTTGGGGGACATATCAGTAAAAATGTTGCTGCTCGACATATCTGAGATTCTCCTGCCTATGTTCTCTTCTAGGATTTCAATGGTGTCACAGCTTATATTTAAGTCTTCTATCCATCTTGAATTTATTTTTGTGTATGGTGTAAGTTGGTGCTTGAATTTCATTTTTTTGCACATAGCTGTCCAGTTCTCCCAACACCATTTGTTGAAGAGACTATTTTTACTCCATTTTATGGTGTTGTCCCCTTTGTCGAATATCAACTGACCATAGAGACTTGGGTTTATTTCTGGGCTCTCTGTTCAGTTTCATTGGTCAATGTGCCTCTTTTTATGCCAGAACCAGGCTGTTTTGATAACAGTGGCCTTGTAATACAGTTTGGTATCAGGTATTCTGATCCTTCCTACTTTGTTCTTCTTTATCAAAATTGCAGCTGCTAGTCGGGGTCGTATACAGTTCATATGTATTTTTGAAGTGTTTGTTCTATGCCTGTGAAATATGCCATTGGTACTTTAATAGGTATTGCATTGAATCTGTAAATTGCTTTGGGTAGTATGGACATTTTGATGATGTTAATTCTTCCAAACAACGAACACAGTATATATTTCCATTTGTTTGTGTCTTCCTTGACTTCATTCTTCAGTGTTGTGTAGTTTTCTGCATACAGGTATTTTATCTCCTTGGTTAGGTTTATTCCTAGGTATTTTATTTTTCTTTTTTGCTATATCACATGGAATTTTTTTCTTGATTTCTGCTTCTGCTGTTTCATTGTTGGCATACAAAAATGCCTTTGATTTCTGGATATTGACTTTATATCCCGCTGTTTTGCCAAATTCATTTATTAGGTTGAGAAGTTTTGGGATAGAGTCTACAGTATTTACCATGTACACTATCATATCATCTGCAAACAGTAACATTTTTGTTTTCTCCTTTCTGATTTAGATGCCTTTTATTTCCTTTTCTTGTCTGATTGCTGTGGCTAAAACTTCCAAAAGTATATTGAATAGAAGTGGTGAAAGTGGACAACCTTGTCTTGTTCCTGATCATAGTGGAAAAGATTTTAGTATTTGTGCATTGAGTATGATATTCGCTGTAGGTATCTCATATATCACTTTTATTATGTTGAGGAATACTCCCTCTATTCCCACTTTGCTAGTGTTTTGATCATAAATGGGTGCTGTACCTTCTTAATTGCTTTTTCTGCATTTATTGATGTGATCATGTGATTTTTGTCTTTGCTTTTGTTTGTGTGATGTATTACATTTACTGATCTGCAAATGTTGAACCATCCTTGTATCCCTGGGATGAATCCCACTTGGTCATGGTGTATGATCTTTTCAATGTATTGCTGGATGCGGTTTGCCAATATTTTGTTGAGGATTTTAGCGTCTATGTTCATCAGCGATATTGGCCTGAATTTTTTGTTCTTTGTTGTGTCTTTATCTGGTTTTGAGATTAGGATGGTGCTGGCTTCATAAAAGGAGTTTGGGAGTCTTCCATCACTTTGGATTTTTTGGAATAGTCTGTGAAGGATAGGGTTTAGTTCTTGCTTAAATGCTCTGTAGAATTCTCCTGTGAAACCATCTGGTCCAGGGCTTTTATATGTCAGGAGTTTTTTGATCACTGCTTCAATTTCATCTGCTGTTATTGGTCTGTTCAGGCTTTCTGCTTCTTCTTCATTTAGTTTTGGAAGATTATACTTTTCTAGAAAATTGTCCATTTCACCTAGGTTTTCAAATTTCTTGGCATACAGTTCTTCAAAGTAATTTCTTAGAATCCTTTGTATTTCTGTGGTGTCAGTTGTAATCTCTCCTCTTTCATTTCTGATTGTGTTTATTTGGGCCCTCTCTCTTTTTTCTTGATGAGCCTGCTTAAAGGCTTGTCAATTTTGTTTATCTTTTCAAAAAACCAGCTCCTGGATTCGTTGATCCTTAGTATTGTGCTTTTAGTCTCTATGTCATTTAATTCCGCTCTGATCTTGGTTATTTCCCTCCTTCTACTAGCTCTGGGCTGCCTTTGTTGTTGTTCCTCAAGTTCTTGTAGGTGTAGGGTTAGGTTGTTTGTTGGAAATGTTTCTATCTTTTTTAGGTAGGCCTGTATTGCTATCAACTTCCCTCTCAGGACTGCCTTTGCTGTGTCGCATAAGTTTTGGGTTGTCATGAGTTCATTTTCATTTGTTTCCAGAAACTTTTTGATTTCTTTTCTAATTTCATTCATGACCCATTCCTTGTTTAATAGCATGCTATTCAATCTCCATGATTTTGAATGTTGGGTTTTTCCCTCGGGGCAGGTTTTTAATTTTCAGTCCCCTTTGGTCAGAGAAAATGGTTTGTATGATTTCAATTTTCTTGAATTTGTTGAAGCTTGTTTTGTGTCCTATCATGTGGTCTATCTTTGAAAATGTTCCATGTGCATTTGAATAGAATGTGTATTTAGCTTCTTTCAGATGCAGGGCTCTATATATACCAGTTAAGTCCATTTCATCTAGGGTGTTGTTCAATGCCACAATATCTTCATTGATATTTTGTTTGGAACACCTGTCTATTTTTGACAGTGGGGTGTTAAAATCTACTATAATTGTGTTGCTATCAATATCTTTCTTGAACTCCTCTAAGATTTTCTTTATGTATTTGGATGCTCCTATGTTGGGTGCATATATATTTACAATGTTTATGTCTTTTTGGTGGAGTCTTCCCTTGAGTATTATGAAGTGACCTTCTGGGTCTCTCTTTATGGCTCTTTTTTTGAAGTCTATTTTATCTGATATGAGTATTGCTTCCCCGACTTTTTTTTTTCCTGTCCATTTGCTTGGAAAATTTGTTTCTAGCCCTTTACTTTCAGTCTGTGTATGTCTTTTGTCCTCAGGTGGGTCTCTTATAGGCAGCATATGTGTGGGTCATGCTTTCTTATCCATTCAGCTAGTCTGTGTCTTTTGGTTGGAGCATTTAAACCATTTACATTTAATGTTATTATAGATAGGTACTTATTCATTGTCATTTTTGTACCTATGTTCCTCTGTGTGTCTCACTTTTCCTTTCTTGTCTTACAGCAGTCCCTTTAGCATCTCTTCCAGCGCTGGACTGGTGGATCCATATTCTTTTAGACTTCTTTTGTTTTGGAAGCTCTTTATTTGGCCTTCTATCTTGATTGAGAGCCTTGCTGGGTAAAGCAGCCTAGGTTTCAGGCCTCTGGTTCTCATTACTTGGAATATTTCTTGCCATTCTCTTCTGGCTTGGAGTGTTTCCATTGAGAAGTCAGCAGCTAACCTTATTGGGGCTCCCTTGTATGTTATTTCCTCCTTCTCCCTTGCTGCCTTTAAGATTCTCTCTTTGTCTTAGAATTTTGCCTTTTTAATTACCATGTGTCTTGAAGTGGGCATCTTTGGGTTCCTCTTGACTGGGACTCTCTGTGTTTCTTGTATTTGTGTGATTTTTTTTCTCTCATCAAATTAGGGAAGTTTTCCATCATTACTTTTTCAAATAGATTTTCTATCTATTGCTCTTTGTCTTCTCCTTCTGGTATCCCTATTATACAGATATCATTATGCTTCATATTGTCTTGCATTTCTCTTAATCTCTCTTCATTCTCTCTGAACCTTTTTTTCCTTTACATGCTCCTTCTGGGTGTTTTTTTCTACTTTGTCCTCTAACTCTCTGATCCGATCTTCTGCTTCACCCATCCTGCTTTTGATTCCTTCCACTGTGTTCTTCAGTTCAGCCATTGTATTCTTAATTTCCTCTTGGCCCTTGTTTATGTTTTCTATTTCCTTTTTCATGTTGGTATAGTTTGCGGTGAGTACATCGTAGCTCTCCTGTAGTTTCTGGTAGTTTATTGTTATCTCATGGAACTTCCTGATAACCAGTTCTTTGAATTCAATATCTGAAAGCTGACTTGCTTCCATTTCGTTTAGCATTCTTTCTGAGGCTTCCTGCTTTCCTTTTATTTGGGGATTTTTTTTTGTCTTCCCCTTTTTTTGTGAAAATCTTCTTGATAGCTTCTGCTTCTTAAATGGATTTGTTCTGGTTCCCAGTGTTTACGGTGTGAACTCTCTGGTAGAATGCCTGTGAGATTTAGTGGTGCAGTCTCCTTTGGGTATCCTGGTGTTCACCACTTCCACCTACTCTTTTTTGTGCTCAGTTGGGGGGGAGGCAAAATAGTTTAAGACAACAGGGAGTATTCTATGATATTTACAGTAGCAGCCAGTGTAAGTGATAGGAGATCTTTTGGCTATGCGTAGTGTTAACCGTATTCCTCAACCCAGCTGGCCACTTTTAAGAAAGAATGGGAAGATGATAAGACTCTTGTTTGCAAAGGCAGCGTTGCGAGTTGGATCTAGAAAGCAGTGAAGCTGTGGGAGGTCAGATTCTTCGGTAAGATGAGAGTAAAGGGTAGTACATAGGTGTTGTGTGTGAGAGAATAGTGTTAACCTCCCCAAAAATAGAATTCAGGAGACTGTGATGTGGGCTAGTATCCTGGGAGGGTGCTGTGAAGTATTTACACTTGTGTGGAACAGCAGTTATTTACAATAATATGTGAGCAACACTCATATTCCAGAATGTATGTGATCTGAATAACCTGAACAGTGGGTATAGGACTTTGAGTGGTGTGCTGATGGAACACAATTCACATGAAGGACAGTAAATTAGCAATTATATGTAGAAGAGAGATCAAAGACACCTGTCAAATGGTACAATATACCCTGCCATGCAGAGAAGACTATACAAAAAAAGGGGAATGGAAAAAACTATTGAGATAAAAGATCTAGGAATAATGAAAAAAGGAGAAAATAATAATAATCCAAATATGCAGCAACTTGCAGTTTCCCTGCAATAGCCGAGTGAAATTTATCTCACTGTCTCAGCTGTTGTGTTGCCCCCCCATTTGAGTCCACCTCAGGTCTTTTGACAGTTCCAAGTTTTTTTTCTCACTTGTGGGTATTAAAAAAAGTGGCAGGAGAAGGAAGAAAGGAAAAATAAAATTGGAAAGAAAGTGTGTAGTACTAAATCAAGAAAGAAGGGAAGAGAGGAAAAAGCAATTGGAAGATAAAACAGTAATGAAAATTTTTAAAATAATAATAATAAAGATTACTAAAAAAAAAAAACAGCATTAAAAAAATAAGCACACACCTCTTATTGGTTTCAAACTGGCCAAACCGGTTTTTCTGGTCTTGCTGGCTACAGAAGGCTGGGGGGGTGTTTTGTGTGGCATTTCTTCCTTCCTGATGTTTACTCAGCCTCTTTTGCAAGCACTGTCCCAACAGCTAGTCTGACTCCTTTCCCCAATATCTTCGATATGGGAGTCCTGGTTTTCTTCAGAGCACTTTTCCCCAGTGGTTATCACTAGATGCTGGGGTGCAGAGGCGCCCACTCAGCTAGGCTGCCTCCATCCAGCAAATTTAGGCCCAAACCCTTCCCTTCCCAATGCTACCTGGAGGGAGTTGCAGTGCCTTCCCTTTAACCCTTGGGCCTCTGCCCAGCTGGGTTAGGAGTCAGCTTTGGGGCTTTCACAGCAGATTCCTCAGCCCCTCTGTTTGATAAATTCCTCCTACTCAAGCCTGGCACCCCATGTAGCCCAATTCTCCATCCAGACCAGTGACTATCAGGGACAGTGTGCATCACTGCCTGACTCTCAGCTCTCCCGAGCTGGCAATCACAGACTCCATGAGTAATTACAGCCCCATGCCTTGCCTCTTCATCCTTATTCCCCTCTCTATGACCAGAACTCTACTGGTGTTGCTCAAACCCTGGTCTGTTGGGGAAGGAGGGAGCAGGTGACCCAGCTCTCTCTCAAGGATTGTGGCGGGTCCTCCACTTTCAAGCAGTCTGTGGTAAACCGAGTGCCCGCTCTGGGCACACGGCCTGAGGCTACAAATGCACCCAGGTCCCCATGCTTGTCCCTAGGACCTTGCTGTCCTGAAATATCCTTCTTACCATCTGGTTTCTGGTTTTTCAGCATCTGCTACAGTTTTGTGGACTCTTATTTTCCTATACGCTGTGGTACTGTTGTCTGTCTGCTGTGTTCCTCTGTGGATTAGCCAGTTTTTTTTAGTTATGACTTCTCAGCAGAGATTAAATATACTCAGGAATCCTTGCAAACCAGCTATTTTGCAATGTTTTAAAATTTCCTGAATACAAAGAGAAATTATTTATAAAATTTATGCATTACAGTTTTTGACAAATAGTTAAACTTTTATTTAGCAGCAGTTATCTTCATATTTTTTACCAAATAATTTTTACCAAGCTTCAAATACCATTGTAGGTGCTTGAAAAGTTCAGAAACCCTTAGTCTTTGTGCCTACAGTGCTTAATCAATTAAAATTAAAATTTCTGGCTAACATTATTATCATTCCACTTATGTACTATTTTATGACTGTGGAATATTTAATTTTGTGTATGAGCCAAAATTAACCATTCCTCTAATATTATATCTATAGGTTGTTTCCATTTTTCCCTAGTATAAATGATGCTACAATTAATAACTTTTAATATAAATCTCTTTTCAGTATATTAGGATTATTACCTTAGAATAGTTTCCCAAAAGTGGAATTACTGGGTCAGAGTGTATGAGAATTAGTAATTACTTGACATATATAATTTATTTAATTTCCAAAACATTTGGATCAACATATATATGCTCTCCCCAACAGTGAATAAGTAAAAGTATCCATTTTATTGCTCTGTCACCAGCTTCAAGTTGTCTAAAATTTATACTTATTAATTTCACAGGCAAAACAATGATATCTGGTTTTAATATGCATTTTTGGATTACAAAGGACTTGCTTAAAAAATGTTTTCCTCTAATTTTGTAAGCCATTTGCATATCCTATGTTGTGAATCGTCTCTTCCCCCAATTCTAAAGTACAGTGGTAGGCAGAAAACACCCCAAAATTAGTATCTTGCCCAGTTATGCAGAAGTGGGTAATTACTAATACTACATAATAACTAATACTATAGACTGTACTGATACTATGGATTGGTTTACTCAACTTCCACTCCACCCCAGAGTCCAATGCAGCTAGGGTTTGGCAAGCAAATTAGATATCACCGAGAAGATGCACTTATCTGAAGGCTGGCAGGTGGAAATGGGCTGATAAGCAAGAAAGAGCAGTCCTGTCCGTACATATGAGATATTTCTGCAGTGTTTCTTCTCCAACATCATGGGTATCAAGAAGAACTAAGGGTTTGCCTTCCAGAAAAGGCAACAACAGAAGTTTTTTAACCTAGTTTGTAATCATTGGAGTACAGCTATGAATGTTCTTTATCTAGCTCCCTGGGTATTCAGAGACAGTTGCAGAAGTGACAATGGCAGATTCTTGATTCTGGCAGAGCTCTAAGGGTAACATTAGAAGTAGTAGCTCACTTAAGGTTTCAGTTCCCTATTTTTCTGTGTTTATTCTTTTAAATCCAGCCTATATCCCTCTCTTTAGACCCTTCAGCACTTTTGTAAGTGTTCAATTCTGTGTTGTCAATTCTTCTTGTAAATTGTTATGAACTTTTAAACATGTAATCTGTGTATGTTATAGTTTAAAATGATATGATAGCTGTCTGGAAAAAGTCCAGCCATTAATAATGAGAATGGGTTTGCATGACATTCATGTAACCTGGCAGCCAAGGAGAGTGGACTGGAATATCCATGTGTGAACAATGACGACTTCGTTGTACTAGTTGGGGGGTGCAGTAGATACTGTTGAGTGAGCATGTGTACTTATGTGGTCCTCGCATTCAAAATGACTGAGTGAGTGGAGCAATGAATCTGCATTAAATTTTGTGTTAAGCTTGCATATTCCTCCATGGAAACTATTGGGATGATTCAGAAGGCTTTCAGGGATGATGCAATGAGTGCAGCGCAAATAAAAATGTGGCACAGATGTGTCAATGATGGTTGAGAATCTGTTGAAAGTGATCCACAGTCTGGAAGGCCTGCAACAAGCAGAACACCTAACAATGTTGAATGCATACAGGCTGCAATCAACAAAATCAGCGACTGACAGTGTAAGAACTAGAAGCTGATCTGGGGATTCCAAAAACTGCTGTGTCAAGGTCCTTTTGACACATGACCTTGGCATGAAATGTGTGATGGCAAAATTCATTCCATGGCTTCTGCTACCAGAGTAGAAGGAACATCGTGCTGCAGCTGCTAATGACTTTATTCAAACCACTACCAATGAACCAGATTTCTTCAAGAAGGTCATAACTTAGAAGGGGACTGAGGCATCATTGTCCTATGTACAATGTTTCTTGTATCTTGTATCTTCTTCAATAAATGCTTGTTTCTCATAATGTGTGACTGGATACTTTCTGGACATGCCTCATGTATAGCCTTTGACCCAGCAATCTCACTTCAAAGATTCTGTTGCATGGAGAAAAAGCACCAGGACTCATTGCCACAAAGACATTTATTTCTGTGTTATTTTTGGTGGCGAAAAAAACCCTGGACACAGCCTGAATATCCATCAGTAGGGTAGTGATTAAATTCATCATTACAGCCACACTATGGAATATTCAGATCAAACTGAAAAAAAAAATACGGTGTGTATCTTAGCCTAAAAGTATGTCATGATATGTGGTACAGTTAATGAAACAGGTATAATTCCATTTTTGTAATAAGGAAGTAAAGACATCCCTTCCTGCTTAAACTTCTTAAAGTGCCTTCTGTTTCTTGTACTGAACTCTGACTGATAAATACACCATGATCATCACAACTAACCATTCCATATTTATATTTAAGGTGTTATAAACATCTAGTTTTCAATACAGTTATAGGCCACCTAAATGAGATATACAAGAAAAATTTTGGAGGCCAAGTACTTATTAAAATATTGTACCACACAAGGAACTTCTGCTTCAAGATGGAGTAACTTATAGCAGACTGGTGCTATTGCTGAGAAATAGAAAAATCAAGTAAATTTTATTAAAAAATCATTTTCAAAAGCACCAGAGAGCCAGGACTTCAGACAATGAGATCCCAGAAAGTAGGGAATCTCATCAAAATAAATTCAACTTCCTACATGTTGTTAATTTTCCCCTTAGGATATCAACTAATTCTTGGCCCAGATACTGGATACATAGTAGCTCTTAAGAGGAGAATTAGGTAATACCACAGGACTTGGAGGGGAGGTAAAAATTGGAATTTAAGTTCTTCCAAGGCCAGCTAAGATTTGAGAGGCCACAGTCTAGAGAAAGGAGAAGCATAGAAAAATGAGCCTGACATCACAGGAAATTTTCAAATAAGTTGCACAAGGCAAAAAAAAAATTGAAGTCAAGCAGAGTGGCTAAAAAGTAGTGTGGAGTTTGGGGAGTTTCACAGAACTGAAGAGACAGAGACTGGCGTTCAGAACTTCTCAAGGAGAAAGGTCCATAGGAAATACCCACACCTAGTTGTCATTTGGGAGCACTTGGAGATCCAAATCCTAGGAATGGGGCAAACTAGAGAGAGGTTGAGTCTAGCAAACACCATAAACCAGATTCATCATTTCAGTGGCTGATTGGATTAAAATTATTTGCCATTATGCTGCCTTGCAAAAAAAAATAGGGTGAATCCCCTATGGAGGAACATAAGATCATCTAGAACCTGTATACGTTTTCAGTCACAAAGTCTGGCAGTCAGTAAAAAATTAGTTGCTTTGCAAAGATAAAAGCTGAAGAAGAAACAAAGCTCAAGCAATAAAAACAGACTCATAGTGACCCAGTTGTGCCAGTTGTATGACAGGGACTATAAATATTTAAGAGAATAAAGAACAACATAGTGAATTTCCCCAGAAAGTTAGGATCCAGTTTGTGTAAGAATGAAATGAAAATTCTAAAATTAAAAAATATATACGTGATGTCATTGAACCTCGGTTCTCAAACTTAATTCATTCCAGAAGGCTGTCCAAGAACCAAATTGTTCGAGATGGGAGATGTTCAAAAATTAAGGTTTGACTGCAACTAAAATTAAGAATTCAATGGATGGGTCACATAAAGCCTAAGGTTTACTGCTACTTTTCAAGACATGCCAAGTACAAGCTATATTATTTATTTTGGAAGGCCCCCCTCCCACATTCTATGTCGCATTTAGGGACTGCCAATCAATATGCCCTGTGCTCCTCTGATCCTCAGGTGAGCATGAAATCCAAGACAAGTCAATGGGATTCTCTCAGGCAATTGAGTCTCGAGATGAGCAATGCAAAGATGGAAAACAGTTTGAGCTGATTGATACTGCCAGTGATGCCCTGGAAAAGTGGCCCCTCTATCTAGATTGCAGAAGATATCTTGTTCCCAAAACCCGGTTGTTCAGATTTTCTTTCTGTGAGCTAACCCATTGCCTTCCAAATAAATTCTTTAGTTAGCCAATGTAATAGTTTCAGTATGTAATAAACAAATTTTTAAATCTTAGTGGCTTTTTAAAAAATGTTGATTGTTCATCCATGTATAATCCAAGATAAGTCAGCAGGAGGAATATGCTCCATAGTTACTCAGGGACTCTTTCTTTGGTTATGTTCTCTTCTAGGTCTTAGGAGTTGCTATGGACTGGTCATTTGTGTCTCCCCAAAATCAATGTGCTCAAGCCCTAATCCCCAATGTAATGGTGTTTGAAGTAGGGCTGATAGGGACACCGGCCTGTAGTGTCTGCGGCATTATGGATGAGATACAAGACAAATTCACATGGACTACTGAGTTCTAAGGAGGAAAAGGGACAGCACAGCTACTCTTTCAAGGGGAGAGCACGCTGACCCTTGCCTTGACAAGCTTTTATTTGGTTTCAATTTTCACAGGAATACAAGTAAAGTTCATTAATCACTGTCAGGCAGGAAGGATCAAACAATAAATAGCATACAAACAACTATGAGAGCTTATTTTGAGTCAGGGTCTGTTAGCTAAAGGGCTACAAAACTTTGGGAAACAAACTCGTTTCCTGCTCAGACCTTTATCATTTGATTGAGATCATTCTTAGTGGAGCAGGTTTCACAGAATTGTATGTATTCTTTCTTAGGCCTGATTACCTGGGGAACCCACCCTTTCCAGCACAGGGCTGCACTGCCCTCTGTCATTGTTTCCGGCTTAAGTCAGGCAGGGGAAATAAATAAGGCAGCCTAGAGATTAGGAGACTTCTCACAGACAGAATGAGGAGTCAGGCTATGTCAAAGCTGAGGGGCAAGGGTCCATCACCCCCATTTGCTATAGCCCCCCCTAGTCCTTCCCTGGGAGCTCCTCATGATCGTGCCTGTCTTAGGTCATCCCTCCCTTGAGGAATCTTATCCATCATTGGCTAACTGATCAAGCACTGGGGGCCAGGCAGGGTGAAGTAAAAGGAGCAGAAGCAGCGCTCCTGCCAGGGAGATCAGCTTTGTCTCCTTAGTGGCTTATGATCCAAAGGTCGCTCACTCAGCCTTAGCCATGGGGGGTTACAGCTTCTGAAACCAGGCAGGGTGGTTCCCAACATAGGGCCCTATGGGAAGTAATTAAGTTATGAAGGTGGAGCACACATGAATCGGATTAGTGCCCTTATAAGAAAAGACATGGAAGAGACACGTGAGAATACAGTAAGTAGGAGTCCATCTGCAGACAGGAGGAGGGTCTTCTCTAGGCTGATATGGTGATCTTGGACGTCCCAGATCCAGAACTGTGAGAAGTAAATTTTCTCAGCTTATGCTATTTTGTTATTGCAACTTAAGCTATCTAAGACAGGCATCCTCTGAATCAACTGGAAAAATTAAATGTGGGAGGCTTTTGTGGAAAATGACACATATCGCTTCTCCTCATATTTCATTGGCCAGAACTTGGTTACATGGCCACACTTAGCCACAAGGTATACTGAGAAATGTAATCTAGATGGACATCCAGAAATAAAAGAACACTGATATTGAACACCTGCAGTCTATACCACAACCAAAGTCAGCCCTGTTACTTACAAACAAAGGACCCTAATCAATATAGAAACACAGGAGTTTAACAGATAGAGCTTAAAGAGGAGAGCAATCAGATAGAAGAACTAGTGTAAACAAAGAGAATAGAAAATCATCTGGTTTGGCTGCAGTGTTGAAGGAATGAATAGCATTGAAAGTCATCAAGAGGACGTGACCCCTGGTTCACCTGAAAGCTGGACCCAGGCAGTTGGGGGCTCCTCACCCCTTCCCCTATCCTTGGAATGTGCATTTCACTGGCTTTCCCGATGCTAGAAGCTGCCCCAAGGACACAGCCCTGAGATAGCTATGTGTTAAGACCATCTGGATGGTGTACATGACTGATCCCAGTTAAGGCCCCTACTGACACTTTTAAGATTCTGGTGGCAGGTGCAGAGATCTACTTTTATTGAAGCTGTACAAAATAAGACTTAAAGTAAGTTTCTTGCATGTTAAACTTACCAACTACCAATCTGAACAGGCCTACTTCTCTCTTCAGTCTCTCCTTTCCCTCTGTGTACAGGGGCCATTTTGAAAACCAACAACTGAGAGCAGTCTGAGGCAAGGGTCTAAGAAACAAGTAGGGTCCTGAATGCCAAACTTAATTCTGTAGATCAAGGGTTGAAAGACCCTTGATTTTGGCCTGTGGGCCAAATCCCTACTTCCCTATGGTTTATTTTGTAAGTAAAGTTTTGTTAGAACACATCCATGATCATTTTTATGAATTTTCTATGAATGTTTTTGCTATACAATGGCAGGGATGGAGAATAGCAATATAGAACATACGACCCACAAAGTGTAAGAATATTTACTATATGGCCTTTTACATAAACTGTTGACTTACCCCTGCTGTAGGCAATTGGGAGCCATTGAGGATTTTGAGCAGGTGAGCAGTATGTAAGATCACAATGGCACCACTACATAGAGGTAAATTAGGATATGTGACTGGGTTGTCTGGTTTGGGTTCAGAGGAGAGGACAGTGCAACTGGAGAGTGAGGAATCAGGTAGGCCATCTAGGAAAGTATTATAATAGTCTAAAAAGTAATAATAGTAGATGTCATCTATCAAATGGCTACTATTTGACAGGCATTGTGATGTGTACTTGGCAAGCATTATAAGATTTTAATCTTCACAACAGCCATGTAAAACACACAGTATTTTTATTTTCATTTCACAGATGAGAAAACTGAAGGTCATGGAAGTTATATTACTTCTCAGTCTCTTTTGACTTTTCTCTTCTTTTTCCCCTTAGAGGGTTGTATTCTTCCAGGAAGTGACAAACATAGATTCCAAAACAAGACTGACTAATTGCAAGAAGCACCCTGGACTTCCAGCCAAGATGGAGGCATAGGTAGACACACTATGCCTACTCGCACAACCAAAAGAAGTACAACAAATTTAAAAACAAAAAACAACCAGAACTGACAGAAAATCGAACTGTATGGAAGTCCGACAACCAAGGAGTTAAAGAAGAAACATTGATCCAGACTGGTAGGAGGGGCAAAGATGGGCAGCTAGGTTAAGAGGACTCACAGCAAGCCAGTAGCTGGAGGACCAGGACAGGCAAGGCAGCAGCTGGCGGACTAAGTGAGATGGCAGCTGGCACACAGGTCGGCCCCACATTCACGTGCAGATAAACTGGAAGGAACAACTAGGAAGTGAGACAGACCACACAACTCAGAGCTCCAGCATGGGAAAATAAAGCCTCAAAGCCTCTGGCTGAAAACACCTGTGGGGGTTGA
>PVKM010005761.1:0-46792 GCA_004027735.1 Carollia perspicillata | reverse complement strand
GTATAAAGGACACATGGACAAAAACACGGGTGGGTGCAAATGAGAGGGAGGTGGGCTGAGATGGGAGTAAAAGGAAGAAAACTACTTGAACAACAATTAACTTTTTTTTAAATTTTAGAATAAGATAGTCACACACACACAAAGAATGTTTAATCTTGACAAATATGAAGTGTTTATCATATAGAAACTTTGTCGCCTAAAGGTATGAACCAACTAGCTTTTCTTTCAAAGGCCATTGGTAGGCAATTTCAAACTGGAATTCAGAATGCCCTGAGTACATGCATTGAGTCTAATCTTGCTTTTTGCTTATAGGACTTTTGCCTTCCAGAGGAGCCAACTACTACATCATTGCTTCCTTCTTGTTGTGTTCCTGTCCCTCCCCTGTAGCCACAGGAGCTATTTGATCTATCAATCATTGTCTGTTGATTATGTGTGACTACATCTATTTTCAAAACAACATTGACAACATAATATGCAAAGGAGCTTATATGTTATAAGTACTTGTTCAGTGAAATGGAGTAAGGTTTGTTGGAATCTACTTTTCCTTAATTTATGAAGAAACTCTGGGATCCTCCCTGGCAGCCCCTTTGAATACCAAGTTCTCCAGCATTTCCAAGGGTTGCCATGGCCACAGGTGGAAGAAATTTAGATAATCTTATACCACTCCAGTGTTATAATTCCTAGCATATATACTCTTTCCACATAGAAACACATTTCAGCCTGTATAGAGTATAAGAACACAGGGCTGAAATTCCTATGCTGATTTAAGAAAATCATTTGAAAAGTTAAACTGCTATACAGCAATGACAATAAACAAATTACAGTTCCCCACACAACATAATGTGAATCTCCAAATTGAGTGAAAGAATCCATATCCCAAACAATACAAATAGTATGATTCCATGTATTTAAAGTTTACATTCAGATAAGACAAATAAATAATGTTAGATATCTGCATAGTGGTTACCCTTATAGGGGCAGGGGTGAGAGAATTGAACAGGGAATGAAAGGAGCTTCTGAGAAGCTTCTTAAATTGTTCCTTCTTAAAAATTAATTACTTATTTTTTATTGTTATTCAAGTACAGTTGTCTCCATTTTCCGACCATCACTTTTCCCAGCCCCACTGGAGAGCCCCACCTCTCACCCTCCGTCCTTCCCCTCTTTTGTTAAGTTGTTTCTTAATGTGGGTTCTGATTACATGGAGTTCACTTGGTGACAATTCATTGCACTCTGTGCCTATTATTTGTGCATATTTCTACATGTAGGTTACACTGCAATAAAAATTTCCTAACATAATAAAACCAATAGAAGGACATTTGAAAATTTTTACCAACACTAAAAACAATTTGAATGCTATTATATTCAAAAACTAAATTAATAAATCTTAGATAAAAATAAAAAATTTTAAGAGTTTAAATGGGAAGATATCACATCAAAAAAGTAATAAAATTAAAATAATATGAAAACGAGTGAGCAATAATAAAGTGGGGACCAACGTTTGAAATACTATCTGTTATTATTGAAGCAAACAAATTCCATGAAGAAATTTGGGAGGAAGAATGATTCCAAACTGTATTAAACTTTATCGCTCATTCATCCACTTCATTTTACAGATAAGGAAACTGAGGGACAGGGATCACACTTGCTCAAGTACACCCTTAACTCAGCAGCAATGTGGAAACTGTAACCCAAGTCTCCTCAGCCGCTCTCCTCCTTTGTAGAGGATGAGAACAGTTGGGCTCTATATTGCAGTATGACTTTTCAACAAAAAGAGATCTGATACCATCAAAAGTTAGGGTGCAGTTGAATAGCTTCTGTGTGACTTTGCATTTTTCAGGGCCCGGCCTTTGGGAATGTTTAAGTAGTGACTTCACTGAGGTTGTAATGAGTCATAAGAAGGTTTGGGAAGGCAAGTTCAGCACCTGCTGAATCTTCAATGTAAGAAACGGAATCAACTGGCAGAAATAGCAACTCTGAGCATTTGAAAAGACCATATCCTAAGAATGCACTGGCCTCATTTTAAGTGGCCTGACAAATCTGCAGATCACTAGCTAGAATTGATTGCAAAGAGTAATTTCAAAGATTAAATATCGGGACCAGACTTTGTACATGTCTGTGAATACTGTGTGTGTTAAATAGGCCAAAACCTTCTCAAAAAGCCCCCTTGGTAGGATAATCTTGCAGGAGGATGGAATGAAATAGGTATAAGAAGCCATTTCCATTTCCTGTGTTTCCTAAGCAATGACTGACACTAGGAAATTCAAACAGATGAGGTTGTGTAGGGAGAGGTGTTAGCAATGAAAGACTAATTCACATGGGCAGAGGGATTAATTTAGAAGGCAGAGTCAACAGAGATGGGGTGACAAATGGGAGCAAAAAAAACAAGTTAGAAAAATCCAACCCAATGGAAAGGATGCATCCAGCCAGTCAGAGGAAAGGAATGCTGCCTCCAGAATTATGATTTTTGTTTTCAGCAAGTAGCAGGAAACCATGGAATCACTTGACCAAAGATGGGAACGTAGAACAGCCATGAAAAGGTAATGGCAGAGAGGAAAATTATGGCAATAACTGTGAAATGAGTCAGAGAAGTAAATGCCTCCATTAGCATCTCTTTCTCAAGACCTTTTAAAGACAAGAATTTCAGATCCACTTATCATCCATTTCATAGGTTCTATTAGGTTTTACAACACAGAGAGCAATCCAAGGCCCTGCATAGGAAAATGTTTCCTCAGTCTCCACCCTGACAACCTACACTTGCTGTGAATGTGAAGCTGTGATAACTGCCTGCCAATTTCCTGCTAGGGGACTAATGGCTGCAACTAAGTACTCCTTTAAAATGTCAGCCTGCTCAAGCAATTGTTTGGGGGATCTCTTCTTTTGAAAGCTTGTCACAATTCAAGGGCTATGGAAATTAGGAACCCATTTAAGGAGACAGCTGTGAATGCACAAAATGATTGTGTGTTGGTCTTTGGGCAGAATATCTGCAGTTTGGAAGGTCAGGGTTGGACAAAAATGTATGTTGGTTTCCCAAGCTAGGGTCCCTGTGTGAGTGGACTAAGTGTGGGATTAGCTCACAGCCTAGAAGTATTAATAGTTTTCTATATAAATCATGGAAATACCAGAAGTCCTGCTTGCTAGTAGGTAAACGATTTATTACATAGGATCATAAACCCTTGATAAGTTGCAGGATGGGTGCCTTCTAAGAATGTCCCAGTTAAATCAATGCCCAGGTACCTGATCCTTCTCTAGGTCATCCTACATACTCACCCATTCCCATTGTATCTGCTGGGGTGCTAGGGTATATATAGCGTGTGAGATTTCACTGCTTTGTCATCAGAAGAACAGCCTCCCAAAGAGTGGGAGGAACCCCAGGCAGTGGTTCTCATGCTCCTGTAAGTTCTCTAACTGAAACAGTTTCATATAAACTATACATCTTGTAATTGTCTGGCAAACGTCTACAGGAATGATATATATACATGTGTATCTACACACATATGTGACACAAATCCACTGATTTGGATTGTTATGATCTCAACACTGCAAAATACTAACTATAATATGGGAATTCTTCTTCCAAAACTCAACTCTCTTGGACAGACAGCCTCTCTAAACAAAATTAAAAGTAAACATACCACCTGGAATTCATTTCTTATCCTTCCCTTATCATTATGGCCTTAATCCAAGTCTCCCAGACTTCTGTCCACCCACTGTAGACATCATTCTAGGAATGTTTCTTTTGCATGCTTTTGACTCTCACTATGTGTCCCATCTCAAGGCTGCTGGCTTCTTACCTTTCTGCCCAAAGCCATCCCCAATAATATAAATACTGAGGTTAGATAGACAATTTTAAGTAATTGAAAATGAGAGCCTGATATAAAGATATTTAATTGATGAAGACCATATCAATGTGGCCAAATAGAGCCAAACACCAAAATTCAATTTGTGTATACCTACATAGTTGAGCTACCTGGCAAGGATCTGAAATAACAGTTGTGTCACTTCCATGTCAGTAAGACTTCTCTGGAGAAACTGTTCCAAATAAATTCTTGAATTCCTCTGTTAAAATTTTTCCAATTCCAAAAAGACATAGAACATACTGTTCAAGGCACTAAACATGAGCGCTTTGTCTTTCTCCTGCTTATCATAAATAAGTCACATAAAAGCTTCTCTTTACACTAACTTACCAAGAGACTTAACAATGTGTGCCTTTCTTTCTAACCCAGTTCTCTCTTCATCCTGACACATTCTTGATCCTTCCTTCACAGGCAACTCCAAACACAGCCACAGCCCAATCCTTCAATAGCTGTGCTATGAAATTCCATCAAAGACTTTTGAGAAGCTAGAGGTCAGGGGTCCAGTTTGTATGATTTGGGTAAACCACTTAACTTCTAGAGTTCTTAAGTGTCCAGTCTGTTAAGGAGGAATTTGAAATAAATTATGATAAAGGTTTCTTGAAGTTCTAAAAAGAATCCAAAAATGCTAAAAAAAAAAAAAAAAAAAAAAAAGGAGGGAGAAAAAGAGAGAAATAATTAGCTTGTCTATCTTTGGAGCTAAAGCTGCGCCCCCCCCCCCCACACACTTCTACTCTCCCTCTTGCCCTGAGCTTGTCTGTCATCAAAAGCCCATACTCTCAAGAAAGAATGTTGTGTCAGTTTTTGCCCTACACAATAAACTCCTTCAGATCAGAGACAATATTTGTGTTCTCAATGGCTAGAATCTAGCTCTAATCCTCTCAATTAAACTACTAAATGTGATTCCTCTTTCAGTCACCTTTTCAATTAAAATTTTATCTCTAAATAGAATGAAAGATCATCTCAAGAAATTACAAGAGAAATGGAGGTAAGAAGATATTTTTTGCAGGAAATCTTTCCAGTATCTCTGAAAATTGGTTTACATTTTTTTTGTGTGGTCTGACCACAAAGTATGTTAGAGAGCTAGAAATAGATATAGGGAAAGGAGTCCATGAGAGACTGTAAGGGCTCTCCCCTACTTGTATCATTCATGATCCTGTCAGGAAAGAGAAAGGAACACTCAGCTGGGGGTGAGTTTAATAAAGGACATTTAGGGGAATCTAACAATGGATACTCCAGTACTCTGAGGATAGCACAGTGGGGAGCTGTTACCACACTTAAACCTGACAAGAGTTTCAAACTTGAGCAGAGGAATCCAACCCACAATGACTGGGCTGGGTGGGAACTGGGGAAATAAAATCCCTCATCTCAAATTCTTTCTGCCTGTCCTGCTCTTACTAGGGATTTGCATTGCCCAAAACCAGCTAGAAGAAAAACAAATGACAAAGGAGCCCATTGAGACAATCCATAAAAAGTCAGCCTGCAGGGACAAAGCAGGTTGGAAAAAACAGAAGTAGACCTGCAATAGCAAATGGAAAAGATCCAGCCCACTACTCAAACAATTCATTGACAAGCATGATAACTTCCATCCATGCAAGCTATAGCCTGAAAACCGACTTCTGACCCTTGTTTTACAAATTCTGGTGTGCATCCTTGTTCTTCGAAGGTTTGCCCCCATTAGAATAAGATCAGGAATCCTCATGATGACTTCCGGTCAAGATGGAGGTATAGGTAGACACACTTCACCTCTTCACACAACCACAAGAAGAATCACAACTAAACTCAAAACAAAAAACACCCAGAACTGCCAGAAAATTGAACTGTATGAAACTTCGACAACCAAGAATTCAAAGAAGCTCCATGCATCCAGACAGGTATGAGGGGTAGGGACTGGAGCCCAGGTAAAGAGGAGGCGATACAGCACAGAGAGGCAGTAGTGGCAGCAGAACAGGTGGTCCCACATTCACATATGGTGGATAAAATCAGGAGGGATACCTTGGGACCTAGCAATACCAGCCCCAGGCCTGACCACACAGCCCAGGGTCCCAGTGTTAGGAAGATAAAGCCTCGTAACTTCTGGCTATAAAAACCAGTGGGGGTTCAGGTGGCACAAGAAATTGCCAGTTTCTCAGGAGAGTCTGTTTAAAGGGCCTACAGTGTACTAGAATGTGCACGAACCTACTCACTCTGGTGCTGGTCACATATGGAATGTGGGGGAAGTGATTGGAAATGGGGTGAGTGCCAGGCAAGCCTCCAGAGGCCAGGAAGCAGCACAGTCTCACCTCTGACCTCTTCAACAGCACCACAAAGTGGTGAAGTGGACTGCCCCATGCTGGCGAATACTTAAGGCTCTACCCCTTACAACTTAACAGGTGAGCTAAAACAGGGAGTCAAAGCAACTCTACCTAATGCACAGAAAAAAACAGGGAGGCTGCCAAGTTGGGAAGACAAAGAAATATGGCCCAAATGAGAACAGAACAAAACCCCAGGAAAAGAACTAAATGAAATGGAGATAGCCAAGCAATCAGATGCAGAGTTCAAAACACTGGTGATAAGGATGCTCAGAGAAATCATTGAGCATGGCAAAAACATAAGGGAAGAAACGAAGGCTACACCAAGTGAAATAAAGAAAAATCCACAGGGAACCAACAGTGAAGAGAAGGAAGCAGGGATTCTAATCAACGATTTGGAACATAAGGAAGAAATAAACACTCAATCAGAACAGAATGAAGAAATAAGAATTGAAAACAATGAGGAGAGTATAAGACTCTGGGACATCTCCAAATGTGCCAGCATCCAAATGATAGGGATGCCAGAAGGACAAAAGGAAGAACAAGAAATTTAAAACTTATTTGAAAATGTAATGAAAGAAAACTTCCCTAATTTGGTGAAGGAAATAGACATACAAGTCCAGGAAGCACAGAGAGTCCCAAACAGGTTGGATGCAAAGAGGCCCACACCAAGATACATCATAATTAAAATGCCAAAGGTTAAAGATAGAGAATCTTAAAAGCAGCAAGAGAAAAGCAGAGTTACCTACAAAGGGATACCCATAAGGCTGTCAGTTGACCTCCCAAAAGAAATTTTTTAGGCAAGAAGTATTCAAAGTGATGAAAAGCAAGGATATACAACCTAGATGACCTATCCAGAAAAGCTATCACTTAGAATGGAAAGTCAGATAAAGTGCTTCCCAGACAAGGTGAAGCTAAAGGAGTTCATCACCACCAAGCCATTATTTTAGGAAATGTCAAAGGAACTTATTTAATCAAAAGATTAAAACTGAGAACATTAAAATGACAACAAACTCACAACTGAGTCTAAAAAACAGCAAAAACAAACTAAGCAAACAACTAGAACAGGAACAAAATCACAGAAATGGAGATCACATGGAGAGTTATCAGCTTGGAGAGGGAAGGGGGAGAATGGAAGAAAGGTACAGAGATTAAGAAAGATAATTGGTAGGTACAAAATAGAGGAGTGGTTAAAAATAGTATAGGAAATGTAGAAGCTAAAGAACTCATATGCATGACCCGTGGACATAAACTATGAGGGGTATTGCTGGAGAGAAGGGGGTACTGGGTGGATGTGGGCAAAGGGGGGAAAATTGGGGCAACTGTAACAGTAAAATTAATAAAATATACTTTAAAAAATAAAGAAAGAATCCTCGTGCCTAGGACTTTAACATTTCTTTTGAAGCCACAAAGAAGCAAGTCTACTATGTTTTAGCTTTGCATGAGGTGAAAGATATAAAGCCTTGTTATATGTTTTGAATAAGGAAGTCTCTTCACTGCAAAACTGAGCTGAGTGGGTATCTGATTCAGTGGTCTTGCCCACCTGAAAGGGTCCAAGCTCTATACAGTAACCAAATGGTCTGGGTTCCACGTCTATAGCTTTCTGTGAAGACAAAAGAACTTGGATATCTTCTCATATTGGACCATCTTTTGAAGAGGAAGCATTTTGCTAGATAACAGTAACTTTCTATAGCTTCTAGCAAGTACCACTTTCTTGGGGGAAAAAAAACAAGAACGTGTCCCCCACAAAATAGAAAGATCTGTTGGAGCCAAAAAGCAGGTCCTCTCCCTCTCTCACTTGCTTTTCTTTCTTCCTTTCTTTCTTTTCTTTCTTTCTTTCTTTCTTTTAATCTCATTTTACTTTGGTAATAAAGCATGAATCAGCTTGTAAAAATTAAAGTTCCATCTTTGCTTTAATGAAGCCCAATTCCAGTGCTGATGAAATTCTTGACAGCAATGTGTGCTCGTTTACTCTTCACTGAACTGGATGCTCCATCAGTATTCATAGTGAAATAACCCTTTCCGAGAAGCTAATGAAATAATTTTTATAATATTTTATTTATTTATTTTTAGAGATAGGGGAAGGGAGTGAGAAAGAAAGGAAGAGAAGCATTCATATGTGGTTGCCTCTTGTGTGCCCCTTTGCCCAGGGATCTGGCCCGCAACCCAGGCATGTGCCCTGACTGGGAATCAAACCGTTGACCCCTTGGTTCACAGGCTGGCACTCAATCCACTGAGCCACACCAGCCAGGACTAATGAAATAATTTTTTAATCCCTTTGAAAAATATGCCTGCATAATCACAGATTCTATATTAGTAAGAGGCCTAAATAGTACCCTTTTCTATATAAATATAGTCCTTGCTTGAGAACAAACTGTCAAAAGACTGTAGGTTTCAAAAGAAGGATAGGTTTAAGACATGCCAAAATGATGTCAAATTTCATGGAGTCCAGATGGTTCTGTCAGACTTGTCTTCAGCTGCCTGGTTTGTGGTGATTTCTTTTTGAGAGCTAAGTAGATGTGGGTATTAGAAACGTAGCAAGCAACCCTAGAAATAAATCTAAATTACTGTAGTAAATGTTTCTGAACATGTTACCCACCCAGATCTTTACCTCTTTAACATTCCCCTCCTCCTAAGAGGTAGGATTCTGAAGCTTCCTCAGTGCTATGGTCTCACCACTCATTAGCCCCAGCTGATTGGACCAAAAGTAGACTCTTGACTCAGAAAAACCAATTCAGAGTCTATATTGGCAGGAAAACAATATATTTCACCAGTTGGTATTGGGACATAAAACAGTCAGGACAACTAACTGTAGGTAGTCATTTTGTAAGCTGATATAAACGTGACTGAAGGCCCCCATTTAGAGGCAGCGATGACTTGTCACATATAAATATAGCAGCAGAGTCAGTCTTAAGAATAAGAGAAATATGAAGCTAATAACAGATTAGCAAATATAAAAGACTATGTCGGCCCAATGAGAGAGCTCAGTTCAGATAGGAGGGATGTGCCTTAACTTATGTTGACTTTGAAGGATCTGTTTCCAGTCCCTGGTGAGGTATGAATGGATGTCTTACCCTTAGGGTTTTCAATACACCCTTGTATGTCTCCAGGGAATGTCCTATTTTAGATTAACCCACTTTGGATTTTACCACCAAAATCATCTGTGGACATAATTAACTCTGGAAAACCTGAATCGAGCATCTCAGAGCAATAGCTCCCAGAAGCAATACCACACAGGTACAGGGATTCCTACAAAAGTGTTAAGCTTGGCTCTCTAATACCAAGATGGAGGACATCAAAGTGGATTGTTCTGTAGCATCATAGGAGACAAGAGGACTGGCAACCCTTCAAGACAGAGTGACATGATGCAGCTATTAATGCCTTGGTACTCAGGGCATGGGGAGGGGGCACATCAGGGGCAAGCCTTCTTCAAAAGACTCGCCTCATTGCTCTGTTCTTTGTCAACACTTTACACTTCATAGACGTCTAAGAGGTATATTTACATTTTGCTGTCACCTGTAGCATTGCCTGTTTTATGCATCAGCCTGATCTTCATTTTAAGCACACCAAGCTTATGACGTTGTACTGACCCTACCAAGTCACTTGTTTAATTCAGCAAGGATAAAAACATTAAAGGTAATTTTTAAAGCAGGGCCAACAAAATATGTAGCATGTTCTACGAAATGACAATGATGTACTTACATTTTTCAAAGTCCTTGCTTGTTATTGTTCAGGTAATATCTACAGGTAATGACTAAGTTTGGGGTTATGTGCCATAGAGGCTTTGGAATGTTCTACATTAGTCAGACCTACAGCAACCCTATGAGTCTGGCAGGGCAGGCATTAGTGAATTCATTATAAATGGAAAAGGTGAGATTCAGTAAGTGAAATGCAGCTACCCAAGGTTTTACAGCTACTATATGAATGAGTCAGGACACAGATTTAGAAGTTATAACTCTGAACCCTACAGAAGAAGGGTAGAATTATGCAGAATGTCTAAAATACAGTGTTTATTATGGGAACCTATTAAACATAGGTTCTTGCTATAGTATTCCAAGTTAATAAAACATGAGAGTAAAACTATATCACGGTCATTCCTAACACCCAGAAGCATATGGGCTACACGGAAAGTGCGTAATTTGGGCTGGGTTTCCCAAAAGCAAACCATAAGATAAGAATTCATGTGAAAATAGTTGGTTAGAAAGTGGTCCCAGGAAATCAGTAAGGGACTTGGAAGATGAAGACTAGGAAGGGAAGGTGACCAAGCAAGGATAGGACATTAACTCCGAAGGACCACTGGTAACTTTGGCTTCATCTGGCAATGGGGCTCTGGAGATCATCTAGGTCACACCTCTGAGTTGTGCTTGCTAGGGGGCATAATGACTGGACGACTCATTTCTTCCCACCTATCAACTATTAGTCAATGGATGCTCACAAGGGGATGTAAACTCCCAGGCCCTTTTCGTTCTTCAGCAAAGTGCATCCTGGAAGTTTGAAAACAGCCCTTTGACAAATAGACACATGCTGGCTCCTGGGAGTAAAAACACACTGGGAATCTTGTAAAGGGATCCAAGAGAATATGAATAAAACACTGACTGCATCTTGTCCAGTGCTCCATAAATATTTGTTGAATGAAAGAAATAGAGAAAGAATGGTCAGAAGAAAGGAAGGGAAGGAGGGAGAGAGGCAAGAAAGGAATAATATGTCCCAGGTGCTTAGTAATATTATTTAAGCTAAATATAGTGGTGACCTTTGCAAAATGATATGTTCTCCATTTCACTGATAACAGTGCAGAAATTCAGAATGGTTAGGTAATTTGCCTAAGGTCACAGAGCTTGTAACAGTAGAGCCAAACTCAGACAGATCCATCTACCTCCAAAGCCTCTGCACTTTCCATCACTCCACTCAATCAGATTGAGCTGCCATTCACATACAGCCTGACGTCCACTGAAACTGTCTAGCTGCCTTTTCAACTCAACAAGAATGAGTTCCCATGGGTCATGATTTGGGTCACTTGGCAGGATCCACATTCCTTGGTCACATGCATGTATTTTCTCCTATGCCTTCAGATTTTGTCCATTAGACACAGGATCAGAAAAAAAGAGTTGGACATACAATCAGATAAAAAGTGTTGACCCACTCCCTATGCAGAAGCAATGAAAGATGCCAAGTCCTAATGAGGAGTGCAGTCTCCCGAAATCTCCTGGCATTTTCTTCAGACTGCAGTTTTCTGACAATGTCTGTGTTTTCCAGAGCATGTCTGCTCTGAATGTATGAGCCAAAACCTCCTAGGGATTTTCCATCACTTGTTTATATTGTGCCTGGATCTACTCGAATGAGTTTATTATAAATAAGATAGAGTGATGGGTTTTCTTTCAAGAATTGAGACTGAAAATTGGTTTTAAATATTGTTTTCTGCTCTAGACTAACTAACTATAAATGACATGTAGACTGATTGCACTATGGTTGGTAAAGGGTGCTGAGTTTGTAAGGGATTACAACCTGATTTAATATAATTATGAAACCAAATTATAATCACAGGGGTTTTGTAGGAGATTATAAGAAGCAGCAGTTTCCTTTTTTTGTATAATACTGAAGCCTATCCCATTACAAATACAATTCCCTTTCAAAGGAAGAATAAAGGAAATAAAACTGCTCACAGAGCTTAGTGCTCTAGTTGTGACATTAGCTAGCCTCTGCTTTTTTCCAGGATCCTTCTCTCTAGGATGTTTTCTCCACCAGTCTCTATCACTCCCACCCAATTGATCTCATTAAACATCCTAAACGCCCTCTTAACTTTAAGTCTATAGAAGGACCAGTCTAAGGCTAACAGGGCTGGATTGGGTCTATTAAGGGTATTCTCTTGGGCAAAACTGTAAAATCATCTGAATTTCATCTTTACCTTCCTTTCTTGGGGGCTTTTAATCTTTCAGTCCCTCCCTTTCCCCACCAAGTATCCCAGGGCATTCACATCCAAAACCACTGATGATTGATAATCACTTAAGTTTTGAAGCTCTCTGAAAGGCACTGCCTTTTACAAGAGACCAAAACAAACAAAAATGCTTAACTTAAAAGGAGATCAGACAGTGGGGAGATCTCATGAGGACATTTGTCAGGATAAAGCTTCTCAAAGTAGTCCACACAAACTATGATCTAGTCCACTGATGGGGTATATAAACAAACAAAACGTGCCTGCTCTGTATCTCCTTTTAATAAGAAATTTACCACACTCATTCTATTGTCTGACTTACATAAAATGAACTTGGCTCTTCTTCAAATTGGAAAAAATATAGCCCTAGCACATATATATCTCTTTTAATCTCCCTTATACACATCAAAATAACCTCAATTTTTTTCCTAGCTGGCACACAGCTGACCACAGCAGCACAAATAAGTCCCACAGAGCCTAGCTTAGTTCAGAAAAATCATCTAGCCAACCTGTATATTCATGAGCAGTAATAAATAGCTGTTTTTTTAAGCTATTAAGTTTTGGAATGGTTTATTATGCAGCAATAGCTAACTGATACAATGCTTGTCCTTCATCAAAAACAAATTGAGACTGCAAGACTTAAACACACACACAAAAAGAAGTCCAGTGGAAGAAAGACATATGTTTCTGTACTATAAATAACTAAGTGAACTACACACATACACATCTCCTGATACAGTATGCTTTATTGTTTGATTTATCAAACATCATGTAAAGGTCAGTTTGGACACTGCCTATGATTTATGAAAGGTTAGCTTATAAATTAGTATGTTCTGTTACATGGAGGTTACAAAGCCAGCCCACCTTATCACCTACCATCTTTGTATTTTTCTATTACTAAACATTCACTCATCCATAACATCCTTGACTCAATTGACTCAGAGATATTTTTCTGCTTTTTACTACCTATCAATTATCCTGGAGGACAAAAAGAAGGCAAAAATGGCAGATCTGAATTTACCCAGAAAAATGTACATTCTATGAGTTAGGCCCAAAGCAAAGACCTTCCCCTATACCTGATGCCTAAAATTATTCATAAGGAATGCCCTTAATCACTTGTGCTAGTATAGGTGTCTATCCCTGGTTGCCAGCCAATTTTCCTAGAAATTATGTGACTGTGGCTTAGAGGCCTATCTGTATGATGCATATATTAATTACACTGGCGACTATGACACTTCCAAACAATGACATTAAAGCCTGGTGTTTTTCTAGAAATAGTGTGTGCATCCTATTTTTCTAATGGATTGGGCCTCACCTCCTATCCTAGAGAGCCATAATTAAAAAGAATACTTCTTAGAATATCATCTGAAAGGTTTCAAAGTCCTTCCAAATCTCATTTCATCTTCATTTCAATCTTGAGAGAGAGGGACCTAAAAATGAGAAAATTCAATGGGCCTGTCTAGGGCCACATCAAATAGTTACATGTAAAGATTCATTTCACCACAAATTCCTATTTATTTTTTCAAGGTTAATTTTAAATGTCATCACCCACTCTGTGAAGCCTCCCAGATGCCATAGGCAAAGATAGAGGCTCCGTCTTCAGTGGTTTTATAGCTCTTCAGGGTACTACTGTGCGTTTGAGTCACTGGTGATGATACCCTAGCCAGAAGGTAGTTTCCAAAACCTCAGGAAAACCTTGTCGTGTTCATCTTATCCTCAGTGCTTAGCACAACACAAAGAACTCTTCAATACATGTTTAGTAGATGCCTTAATGGATTCACAGATGATGACTTTTTAGTCAAAATCATAGAAATATCCTCTGGCAGCAGTATAGGGAAACAGACACATCATGGTGCCAAGAAGATGGGCAGAACTCAAGTCGAATCCTGGTTCTGACACTTACTGAGTCACCTTGGATAGGACATCATCTCACTAAACCTCCACTTCCTTACCTGCCAAGGATTTCTTCTACAACCACATAGTTAAGGCTAGTTTACAAAAGTTTGATGCCACTATTGTCATATAATATTTTTAAAAATAAGTGGGAAAGAGAAAACAGGCATATAAAAGGAAGTGGTAGAAAGGGGCCCTGACAAGTTTCATCATGTGACAAGATCTACAGTAATTCAGAGGTCCTGTAATTAATTTCTAACTTCATCTAATTATTTAGGGAATAACTTTCAAATTCCTAGAATGTATAAAAGGCTAGACTCTTGGTATGGTAGTTGAATGAAAACACAATCTCTCTAGTGTGCAGTATGGCATATCAGTTGTTGGGAGGGGGAGAGGGAGGATACTCCTGAATGTCCCATGTCATACTACTAGAACTTCCATAGCGAAAACATTTTTTTCCAGTAACAATACCTGCTCAAACTTGAGTATTTTCCAACTTTGGTGATGGTGATGATTTTTCAAAATACACAGCATTCCCCATGTTTGAGATACTGATATACAGCCTAGGTCCCCATCTACCCTCTCTTCCACCTCATGCACATATATTACTTGATAATCACAGATCTAGACAAATTTGTTTTGGCTCCAACCCAAGATGGCTAAAATGGATACTCCCATACCTGTTCTCTCCATCTCAGAAAAGATGGATGCTGACCACACCCTGGGCAGAATGGGGACTTGGGCAAATAATCAACCTACTTCTAGGCATCAAGCACGATATTAAAGAGTTTCAATATGACTGTCATTTCCTCTACTGACAGGGAGCGATAAATGAAACATACACTCCTATTATCTGCCCACCCTTCAGAGTGATGGATTACCTGCACGGGAAGGGATATTGCTCCTGGGCTCCAGAGAATTACAGATATCTCTTCATGAATGTTAATATCAAATGGTGGGGCAAAATTGCCACAGCAGAGGCAAGAACTATCTGGTAATTCATTTTTCCTTTATTCTGTGCTCCAAAAAAAAATAAGCAATGTCTTTTGCCTTATCCCATTTTCCACATATTTTTTCTTTAGAAAGTAAGTAATAACATCATCATTCCTTCACTAATGGAAGTATTGGCCATAACTTGAAGTTTAAAATCATGGTAATGTGTTTTGAATAGAGCTTCAAGGAAGCTGGACATCAACACTCTGCTCTAAAGGAACTATGACAGATGAGGCTAACCAGAAGGTTGGCCTCATCTGTCATACTGGAAAATTTTAACAAGTAAATATCAAAAGTAAAGCATATAGATATTAATGCTAATAATAGAACTTTGATTAACTAAAATGCTTTGGAGGTGGAATGTTTGCAGAAAATAAAGCTTTACCCAAAGAAATGCTCTATTTCACCATTTGCAGTTCAAACTTTTAAAACTGGTTTTCCTCCTTTTTCATATTAGTAAATATGAGTTACTTCTTATCAACTGAAGGCTGTATAGTGCCCTGAAGTCCTCACTGCAAAGTTGACCATACTTCAGATGGAGATGGAGAGGTGAAAAACACATGTGAACCATCAGCCTTAATGTATCTGACCCAGGAGCATTCCCTGGAAGTTGTTTTATTAACTAAATCCCTAATTTCAATTGGTCTCCTGGCCATTGGCCTCTTTATCTTGTAAGTCCAGGCCAAAGCAATTCCCAGCATTTGGGTTCACTAAATCAGGGTTTACAATAGGAAACAGAGGGAGAGAAACATGGATGTGTGAGAAAAACATTTACTGGTTGCCTCTTGCATGGCCCCAACCTGGGGCCTGGCCCCGTAACCCAGGCATGTGCCCTGACTGGGAATCAAACTGGTGACCTGTTGGTCTGCAGATGCCCAACCCACTGAGCCACACCAGTCAGGGCAATGACAGTACTTTCTGAAGAATAATGTTAACATTCCTGTAAAGCTCAATCTTTTTTAAAAAAAGCTAAAGGAGCTCTGGCTGGTGTAGCTCAGTGGATTGAGTGTGGGCCTGCAAACCAAAGGATTGCCAGTTCAATTCCCAGTCAGGGCACATGCCTGGGTTGCAGGCCTGGTCCCCAGTTGCGGGCATGCAAGAGGCAGCCACACATTCATGTTTCTCTCCCTCTGTTTCTCCTTCCCTTCTCCTCTCTCTAAAAATAAATTTAAAAAATCTTTAAAAAAAAGCTAAAGGAGATTTTTGGAAGTAGACATAGGGTAATTTTAAGATAGGGGCACATACTGCATCTCTTTTTGCCCACCTTGCCCCACTCTAATAGTTTTTTTTAAGATTTTATTTATTTATTTTTCGAGAGGGTAAGGAATAGAGAAAGAGAGGGAGAGAAACATCAATGTGTGGCTGCCACTTGAGTGCCCCCTACTGGGGACCTCGCATGTGCCCTGACTGGGAATCGAACTCACAACTCTTTGGTTCACAGTCCAGCACTTAATCCACTGAGCCACACCAGCCAGCGCTAATAGTCTTTAAGGACAGACAAATGACTGTGAATTTTTGGTCATCGAAGTACGAAACACTGGTTGCATTTTCAGTGGGCAAAATAGTACTATAAGTGTCAGACTCTGCAGGGATTATTAAGACTGTAGACCAAAAGTCCACAAGACAATTTGTGAGAAAAGAATCCTAAACCATCTTGGCCCAGTGTTATTTATAAGATAAATGAACGTATTCTTAATAATGAGTTCTGGGGATTTTTTTTCTTGACCCTAAAGGAGTACCATTTATGCTATTAATTAAAATTCCCAAAATTTCTTGCACACAATTCAGTCTGAGAACAATCTGGTGGATTCATTTAAAGTACCTGCTTGGGGAGCATCAGGGATGCCCACAACAGCTGAGCTGGAAGAATGCTCAGGAAGGGGAAAATAAAAACAATAGGAGTGCATTCCCGACTGTATTATCAACTTTAGATTCCTTCATGTGAAAAATCAAATTGTGCCTTTGTAAATGTTTTGCCTTCCAGATTTGACCTCTGAGACTGTGAGAGAGGATATGCTTTGTTATTTGAAACAGTCCACTTTTTCCACTTTCCAGATACAAAGAGCCAAGCCAATGTGACACTGTGGATACCTTATGGGTTTCCTTGTAAGAAGCCACAGATAGACAATGGAAAGTTTTAGAATCATCAACTGTGTTAGTGGTAGAGAAATGAAATACATATACATAAATGATCTGAATCCCATCTATACTGATAGATGATCCACCACTTAAATATGCATCCACAGGCTGTCTTCAAGAATTGAAAACTGCTATTTCCATGATGAAAGATCTAATATTCATAATAACAGTTCACCACATTAAAAATGAAAAAATATGTCCAGTGCATCAACCTAAATTAAGCTTTAGCAAACGTTCAGACTTAGATAAATCATCTCTCTTGGAACTGAAGAAAAATACTTTAATATCAGATCAAGACCAAATTTGAGTTGCTTATCATATTACATATGCAAAGTGAGCTAGCACTCATTTCCTTAGGGTGTTCATGATATTTTGACATAATATATCAGAACTTGAAAATGTGTGATTTACAGCGGTTATTTGATGGTTATATGACATCACATTTTGTGCATACTCAGAATCCCTCTGTACCATTGCCACTTGGGTCCCTAGATGCTTGCTCTGCCTCAGCTACTTCCATGGCCCATCAACTCCCCTCAGAGCTGTGTGGTTCCACCATCTGGGATCAATCAGTTACTTATCTCAGGAATGCTGGATGCCTTGCCCTAGCCGATGCCTTGCCCTAGCCTCTGCCTTGCAGCCCAGTGACTAGCCATTTGCTTGGTGTTTTTTACTCCACAGGGCCTGGGATGGAGCCTCCTCTTAGTTACCAAAGGATCAAGATGATACAACCTAGAAGTATGGAGGAGTTCACTGCCTTTGGGGAGAACTCTAACCAACTGGAAACAGGAGATGGAAGGGAGCCTAGCACATAAAATCTCTCTCCATCTTCCCTCTTGTGAACTGTTTGGAAGCACAATTTATCCAACCAGCTTATACACACACATCCATGGATATCCTGACTAAGTGGACACATCTGCCAAGTGATCATCTTTGTCTCTTTGTGGCTCATTGTAAAACCCTGTCACACATCGTCTCGCATTGCTTTCCTTCCTCCCTTCCTCCTCTGCCCTCACTCTCACTGCAGGTTTGCACCACCCCAGTCCTTGCCACAGGTTCTAGGGAATCTGAGCTAATACAGCTGGGTAGAAATCACCTGTACATTTTCAAATGCATGTATTTCTCAGCCAAATAATAGGGCACAGTGAGTTCCCAAAAGCAGTAAGAGTCAAGCAATTAGCTTGTATTTGAAATGTTTATATGTATATGAAATGAGAAAATAATGTCACTCCATGTAAACTAAAATGTTGATGAAGAAATGGATAGTGACTGACTCGTGCTGTGTTCAGAGGGAGGAGCACAATAAGGTCTTATTTTGTCACATCCCTTAAATGTTATGGTGGCCATAGCATTTATGTGAACTTTGGAGTCACAGTGAATGTGGATGGTGCCTCAGTGTTGTCACCTACTTCACTGGGAGATCTTAAATTACCTGAACTCTCTGAGTCCTCTTCCCCCTTCTATAATGTGGCACTAATAATATACACTGCATAACGTTGTAAAACAACGAGCCCTGTGCTTAGAGCATTGAGAGTGCTCAGTAATTGGTATCTACATGCATACATTATTACTGCAGCTTTCCAAATAAACAAGAGAGAAGAAGTCAGGTTTCTTAGAGAACTTTTGGAAGAGCTGTGACCTATCTGAATTATGAAGATGTATTTTACTTATAAGTAGTCAAATTGCAACCCAAGCTTCCACAACAAAGGGAAATTGCTGACTCAGATAATGCAGAGACAAAAGAATGGATCTGGCTTCAAATGTCAAGAGGTCAATGCTTTGGTCTGGGCCCTCTTGCTCTCCGCCTACCAGGCCTGCTTCCCTCCATACATTAGCTCCATTTTCTCCTCTCCCAAATGCTCTTCCATGATGTCCACCAGCATAACCAGGCTTATTCCATCTCAGCTTAGCAACCCAGTGAAAAGAGAAGCAGCCTTTTCTCAACATGTACATATCAATTCTACAGGAAGGACACTTAGGGTCACTGCTCGTTTCACATGCCCACCCCTTGGACCAATCCTAGCTGTTAGGGTGATAACATACTAGAATTGGCCAAGTCTGATCATTTGTCCACCCTGGTAGTCAAGAACACAAACATTATTATATACAGAAGAGGGCTGAGAAAGTTTCCTAGGCACACATGTGTGCACACATGAGCCACTATGCAGAGACCAGCAAACTTTTTCTGTAAATGGCTAAATAGTAAATAGTTTAAGTTTTGCAGGTCACATAAGCTTCCAGTTGCTTTTTTTTCTTTGTTTTTTTTCCCCCTTTAGTTTTTACAACCCTTTAAAAATATTAAAAAGTATTCTTATCTCAACATTTTGGCTGACTGTACCAAAACAGGCCACAAGCCATATTTTGCCAACCACTGCAATATAATATAATGCAGCAAAATGAATTATGGACTTGGCAATATGTGGGATACAGGTGTAAATGTTTAGACTTTCAGAACACCACATTACTGAGGAGGTACAGGGTAGACCAGGGGAGCAAGGAAACCATTTCTCTCCAGCAGTGAAACATATATTTTTTTGAGCACCTACCTTGGAAATTCCAAAATTAACAGCACACTCATTAATAGGACATTGTATTTTAAACACCCCAAGTCACCTATATTTTTATATCAGTATGTAGTTAGAGGGAGAGAGGAATATAATAGATATTCTAGAACTTTAAAGGAGGCAATAAAAAGGACAAAACAACAAAGGGAAAAACTTTTATACAAATGTCTATCCTTCTCTATTAAAGTATTGTGAATATCAAATAGTAGGAATAGAGGCAGATTTAAATGTTTGCTGCTCTAATGAATTCAATTCCAAATCTGTTTTAATATTAGACATCTTTATGAATATTAATGCTATTCAACGTAAGTAAGTAGAGAAAAGAATATTCAGTATCAAAACCACTCCACCCACTTCCTCTCTCATTGCTCCTATGCCCTTCTAATGTGAATTTCTTTCTAACAGTGAAATAAAACATTGACAAGCCTAAAGATATTGCTCAAGATCAAACAAGTATAACAAAATAAGTCATTGTTTAGAAGAATTCACACCACTGAGTGCCATTTCTAAAGATCTATCTTTTAACATTAATCCAGTGGTTTTGAAATCAGAGAGTCTGTGAATTTGCATGTAATTAAATATGCCTTTATTTGCACTAATCACTAACTGAAATTTAGCATTTACTTGAGTTTTAAACATAGTCAATAAACAACAGTGATATTAGCAGTAACTGTGACTTTGTCACAAAATCAGACATATTTTCACATTATTGGGTACATCCTATACAAAGTACATTTTTATATTACAGCTTACATCTTATGTTGAAGATGTTTCACATATCTCAAAATATCTGCTCATCACTACTTAGATATTACAATACTTATTAACTCACCACTAGATCTAGTTATATAAAATGTTAATAAGAACACATATTACTATCAAAATCATTTTTTAATATCTTGACAACTCTATTTCAACATAATTGGTTTCCTTTGTAATCCTATGTATTTTGTTTCATGCATTTAAAAATGTTCTTCTGACCTGTGCATCCCAGTGTTCATAGCAGCACAATTTACAATAGCCAAGTGATAGAAGCAACCTAGGTGCCCATCAGAAAATGAGTGGATCAAAAAAACTATGGTACAATTACACAATGGAATTCTATGCAGCAGAAAGAAAGAAGGAGCTCCTACCCTATGCAACAGCATGGATGGAACTGGAGTGCATTATGCTAAGTGAAATAAGCCAGGTGGTGAGGGACAAATACCACATGATCTCACCTTTAACTGAAACATAACCGACAAAAAATTTTTTTTTAATTTAAATGTTCTTCTGAGAAGTGTCTGATAGCCCTCAACATCTCACAAAGAAAAATAGTATGGCATAAAAATGTTTAAAAACTGCTGCTTCAGACAAAGTTGACTATACCCTCCAAGTTGAAATATTTTTTTCTGGTTTTCTCAGCTTCACAATCTCCTGATTGTCCCTCTGTCTCACTGGCCAATTCCCTCTGCTGTCTTCTTTTCTTCTCTTTTGACTTCTGTAGTCGAGTGTTTTATGGCTCACTCCTGGATCTCTCTCTGTTTTCTATCTGAACCCCACCTGGTGATCTAATTTCATCCATGGCCTTAAAAAACACCAATAAGCTGATGATCCCAGATCTTCTTCGACCTATTGGATCCAGTCCTGACATCTCCACTTGAAGATCTAATAGGAGTCTCATACTTAAGATGGCCATCTGAGAACTGATTCCCCTACCACTACCAAAACCTGTGCTTCCCCCAGTTTTCCTTGTCTTGGTAAATGGAACCATCTTCTAAACCAATTGCTCAAGCAAAACACATCCTTAGTTCCTCTTTTTTCTCTCATGCTCCACGTTCAAGCCATCAGAAGTTTTATCAACTCAACCTTCAAAACACATCCTGAATTTGTCTACTCTGTTCCTCACACCTGTTACCACCCTAGTTTTAGCCATCTTTATTTAATCACCTGAAATTATACAGCAGTCTCCCAGATTATCTCCCTACTTTTATTATTGCCCTCGAACAGTGAATTTTGCATATAGTAATGGATTATCTTAAAATGTAAAATATTGCAGAACTCCAAACAGAAAAGAAAGATTAATAAGCACTTAAAACTTTTACCTAGTAAGTTTTTTATAAGAGTGAATCAGATCATTGCTATTTCTCTGCCTAAAATAATGGAAGTACTATTCATTGTATTTAGAATAAATTATCAACTCTTTAGCATTGCTTACAAGGCCCTGTGTGATCTAGTCCTTGCTCATATCTATAATTTTGTCCTCCTACCCCACTTCCACTCCCCCCACTACAGTAAGTCACAGTTATCAGACAGCTGTCCCTAAAACCCACCAAGCTTTCTCTCACCACAGAAGCTTTGCATTAACTAGTCCCTCGGCCTACAATGTTCTTCTATCAGATCTTTGCATGCATGGTTCTTTCTTGTCCCAGCTTAAAAACCTCATGAAAAGACCTCCCAACCTAATGAATTCACCCACTAGTCCCTCTGTGTCATATCAGCCTATTTTCTCTTCATCATAATATTTAATATGGCTGTTTTGTTATTATTTATTTGCCTATCTATTTCTGTGAACATTTCCCACTTCACATGCACTTACACACACATGCCATATATATATATATATATATATATATATATATATATATATATATATATATATATATATATATATATGAATGAATGAAAGCTCTATGAGATGTGGGATATTGTTGTAATTGAATAACTGTTTAACTCTGGCACCTAGTAGGTATGCAATAAATGACTGAAGAAGAAAATAGGGAGAAAGGGAGGAGAGGAAGAAAGAGTAAAGGGAAAAAGGAAGGAATTTAAATTTTCTTAAGTACCCCATTTTCAAAAATTGTCATAAAAAGACTTCAAGCATCATCTCAATAGACATTTCCAAAGGATAAAATTGTTCACAGAACCAAGTAACTTACAAAAAACTCATGCTCAGATCTTGAAGAGAAGAGACAATTGTAAAAGATGAAGGCTGAACAATTACTGTTACAGCTTGAGGCCTAATTGCAAAGTGTGCCACCCATTCATCTTTGCACTACTCTTGTCTCAACCCACAATGCCAAGCTAACCATGAAGAGCACAGTGTGGTCCCTCGACTAGAGTACAGTGCCCTGTCTTTCTGCCCAGATGAGCCAATCATCTCCTAGAGAAAAATAAGCATCAACAAGAAAATATTTAACTGGAGACAGAGTATACACATCATTCATACAAGTGATAATTCTAAGGCTATCCTCTCATGTTTTAGAAAATATTAAGTGCTAATGGATCTGGCCACCAGACCTCAAAGGAAGGTGCTTCAAGCTACAGAATCAGAGTTAGGCTTCCTACTCTAACCCTCCACATGAAGAGGCTTTAGAAAGTATGGGTGCATTCCAAAGTACTTAAGCTGAGATATTCTCTCTGGCCGGCGCCAGCCTGGGCCTCACAGACAGATCGAGGGGCATCTTTTGGATACCAATTATGTGCTAGCTCCTGCATTGCATGCTGGGGACTCAGAGATCCTAGGTCACCCACTACTTACAGTATGCCTTAAGAAAAGAAACTCACCATCTCTAACTTCAAGTTCCTATTTGTAAAATAGGAACAGTGATAGGACTTCCAAGCTCACTCAGGTCATTGGCAGGATTTATTTTCTTGCAGCTGGAGAACTCCTGGCATCTGTCTTCTTCATAGCTACCAAGGAAAGTCTTTAGAGTGAGCCTGCTGGCAGGACAGAGTTTACACAGAGTAGAAGGAAAGTAGGTTTACGGTTGTCCATACAGAAAATAATACAATAATTAATAAATAACACAAGAAAACACTCTTTTCACTTCACACCAGTGAGAATGCCCATCAAAAACGAATCAACAAACAGTAAGTGCTGGTGAGGTTGTGGAGAAAAGGGGACCCTAGTACACTGTTGGTGGGAATGCAGACTGGTACAGCCACTGTGGAAAACTGTATGGAATTTCCTCAGAAAACTAAAAATGAACTGCCTTTTGACCCAGCAATTCCACTGCTGGGATTATACCCTAAGAATCCTGAAACACCCATTCAAAAGAACCTATGCACCCCAATGTTCATAGCAGCACAATTTACAATAGCCAAGTGTTGGAAGCAACCTAAGTGCCCATCAAAAAATGAGTGTATCAAAAAACTATGGTCCATTTATACAATGGAATACTACACAGCAGAAAGAAAGAAAGAAAAAGCTCCTACCCTTTGCAACAACATGGATGGAACTGGAGAGCATTATGCTAAGTGAAATAAGCCAGGTGGTGAAAGACAAATACCATCCAATCTCACCTATAAGTGGAACCTAATCAACAAAACAAACAAGCAAGCAAAATATAACCAGAGGTATTGAAATAAAGAACAAACTGACAGTAACTGGAGTGGGGGAGGGCAATAACGGAAAGAAGAGGAAGGGTCATCAAGGAACCTGTATAAAGGACCCATGGACAAAGCCAAAGGTGAGTAGGATTGTGGGTGGTACGGGGTGGGGAAAAGTGGCAGGAAAATGGAGACAACTGTACTTGAACAACATTTTTCAAAAAAGGCTAAGCCCTGGCTGGTGTAGCTCAGTGGATTGAGCACCGGCCTCCGAACCAAAGAGTCACTGGTTCAATTCCCAGTCAGAGTAAATGCCTGAGTTGTAGGCCAGGTCCCCAGTAGAGGGTGCACAACAGGCAACCACACATTGATGTTTTTCTCTCTGTCTTTCTCCCACTCTTCTCGTCTGTCTAAAAATAAATAAAATATTTTTTAAATATAAAAAAATAAAAGACGCTAAATTCTTTAACACCTGAAGAAAAAATAAATTCCCTTTACTGTATTTTTCCATTATCATTTAGTTTCCTTATACCCCTCTCCACCCACCCACCCACAATAAAAAAAATTCTGACCATATAACTGAAAGCTCAAAAAAAAAAAATAAACTTTTCATATACTCATAACTGTATACCTACTTTGCCCCACCCTGTATAATATACCCTCATCATAGGAGTGGCATCCCTTCATCTTTGCCATATTCCATTGGTTAGAAGCAAGTCACAGATTCCAAAATCAAGGGGGAAAATTATTCAAGACTGTAAATGCCAGGAGAGGGGGATTATGGAGGCCACCTTATAAGTCTGTCCACCACAGTTGGGGATAAAGACAAGAGGCACTTACAACAGAGTATGATAAATGCTATGATGATCAAGTACAGAATGCTCTGTACATAACTTTTACTGGGTGGGGGAAATGCTTCCTAGAGGAATAACCATAAGCCAAGACAAGGAGGATGTGTATTAGGACAGAGAGCCTGATAGAATTAAACATACTTTATCAGTAAAAAATAATGCTTATGGCCAAACAAAGTTTCAATTTTAGTTTTCTACAAATTGCTAACATCTCGCCAAGAGAAAATTCTCCATCATGGGCACAGGGTCACACTCAATAAGTTTAAATGTTTTCTTAAGTTAATACCAAAAGGAAATTGTTCTGAACTATGTACCTCACTCTCAGAGAAAAATGTTTACAATTTGTCTTAAAAAGATTTCCGTTTTATGAGTTGCCATAATTATTTAAAATAGCGATCTCTTAAGATGTTAGCACATCCATGGTCTTAAATAATCCCAGCTCAGATCACAGCTCTTTGTCAATCTCTGAAGTAATTATCTTTTGAAAAGAAAGGTCCCATGGATGGGAGAGCACCAGCTGTTGAACACTTAATAGTACATGCCAAGTGAACGGACAATTGCACAAATAAAATAGGTATCTAAGCCAGGTGGAATTGTTTACTCTAATTTGCTTATTCAAATTGGAATGTAGCCAACTAGTTTTGTGAAATGTGCTTGCAAAATAATAAACTCTTACTGATTGCTTGACAACATCCTCCTCTATGATATTTACACTGAACCTCTGCTTCAAAAAGACTCTGAACTTTGTCCTCTGTTAAATTTCTAATGATCAGATTTCTCAGTTGTATTTAACATCAACTCCTGAAAAGTCTATAAAATAGGGCTGGAGAGCGCAGTTTATAGTGTGATAGATTATAAAACAAAATTTTCATTAAATTATTTTTAAAGAATAAGTTCTAGTAGTCACATTCCTATTATGCCTAAATGTGTACATAAGAAAGCCTCCAAGTATAAGAAATAAAATTCCTCATATAAGCAGGCTAAAACACTAAAGACCATTTAGCAGTTCATGCAACTGAGAAGTCCATCCATATACAGTGTTACTTTTAGGTATAGTTTGATCATGCCTTTGGCTCCAATTCTCCTAAATTCTAAGGAAATTTCTCAACTTCGCCTACCCTCTTTCAAAAGCTAATTTCAAATAGTGATTTCCTGTGACAGTTTACAACCAAGAGGAGGCTTCCTTCAACCATTGAGCAAAAACCCCAATCTTTGAACTAAAACAGTTACATGTAAACCAGTCCGTATGGCAAAGGGAGTGTCATTTGCTAATTGATTTAGTTACATGATTTTTTAAGGTAATGTACTTATATACACCCAACTCTGTGATACTAGTGTAAGAACCCAAGTCCCCTGGCTAATATATGTTTCTTATAGACTACCCAGCATCTGCATCTCAACATGGCTATCTTTTTTCTATTGTACATTATGTTCATATTATAGATGGATTTATGAATACATGGGTGCCTGTAGGTCTACTGAGGTACGTAGGGAATGCCAAGGGCCCACTCTCTGGGATTTGATAATGTATCACAATGGAACAACTTAGAGCTATTTCCAAGTACCACAACCTAAAACGGCAGGACATTCAGTACACCCCAGAACTCCAGTGTCTCATGCCCATAGTCTAGCTCCCAAATTTTCCTTAAAATCAACCCCTTACAGAAATTCCAGGGTGGGGGAAATGGCCCCAACTGAACAGACAGCCTATACCTGACCAGCTTATAGAATAATCTTGGAATTTTATTTTATCATGGCATTTCAAGATTCCATTTCAAAATATTCTGTTTGCTCCTCAAAATTTCCAGGCCTGCATATCTCTTCAGATATCAAGCATGATAGTTTTAGGAGCCAACCAAGTTATACATAATGCATTTTTATGTTCCTAAATTAACAAAGTGACTTTAGATCTGTGAAGGGTGTTAAAATTATATAAGCTATGTAAGTATTTTTATTTGTTCAAACATTTCCAGTTTCCTTCAAGGCTCAAAACTTTCTGAGAACTTTATATTTCCAAAGAGGCCCATCTTGTTATGTATGGAAAAATGGTACTCTAAAAATATGTCCATTTTTTCTAAGGGGCCTCACAGGCATTTTTTTTTCTTTGCATCTTCTAGAATATCACACAATAATTTGGATATATTTATCCCCAAGCCATAGACCTCTTGCTTATTTATAGTCATCATTCTATGAGGTCAAAAGACCATGAGACAAGGATTTGAATGTAAGTATTTTATTTGTGAGGTGATCCCAGGAAACACCAGTAGAAAAGAAGGGAAGTGAGATGGGAAAAGAAAACAGCCAATTCAGGATGTATTGCCAATGAGCAGGTGTCTGTTGCAGGCTCTTGAGGCTTAATCCTGCTGGGGACTTCTAAGAGAGAGGGGGGATAGAATAGGCTTCAGTGTGTGTGTGTTATCTCACCTGAGGGGTAAGTAGCTGGGGTGTTTATTCTTAAAATCCTTTCCATCACTGTTGGAGGAACTGTTCACAAGGGGGTATTAACTACCGGATATTTCTGTCCTTCCCATGCAAAGGTCAAGAAAAAGCCCATAAGCAACAAGTCACAGATGCCTATTAGAAGTACGCTAATAATATGCACTGGTCCAGTGAGTGGAGGATATATGGGTGTGACACCAACATATTGCAACAGTGCCTAAGGTCAAAAAATTAATTTGTACTTCTTGATACTAGCCACAAGTATTACTAGCTATTTTCTGCCGTAACTTTGAAAATATATTGCATTAAATGAAATTCCAATTTCTCAGGGCTTACTGAAATCATTTCATTTATATAGCTAGGGTTTGTGGCAGAGTAAAAAGACCCCTAAATTCAGAATGAGCAAAGCTAGGTTCTAGCCAAGACTCTGTGGCCTTACATATGATGATTCATTACTCTGGACCTCAGTTTCTAACTATAAATTGAGATGTTAGGCTAATGATAATAGAAAACACATATATGGCCTTATTATGTGCCAGACACCATTTTGAGTGCTTTACAGATATTAATTCACAAAACCTCATCACACTTGAGATTAGGACTATTATTATTATCTCTATTCTACAGAGAAGGAAACTGAGGTACAAGGTGGTTAAGTAACTTGAATGAGGTCACATGGGTAGTAAGTGGTAAATCCGGGATTGGAACACTAGTTATCTAGCTCCAAAATCAGGATTCTTAACTACAATGAGGCTTTTTCTGAATGCAGTAATCTCTAGGCCCCCTTCCTTATTAGTAATCTGTGATTTTTGACCTCTGATAAAATCAGGCAGGAGAATGGCATATTCATCTGCCCTATGTTTTGACTTCTATTGTTTGACACAAGCCCAACTTGTGTCATTCCTCTTGTGGAATGATTTACAGTATATATTTATAGAAGTTAGCAATAAGCAGAAGACATCATGTACCCATTAAGCCCTAATATATCCCCTCTGGAAATGGCAATCCATGTCTGCACCAGGAAGAGATGTAATTTAAATCCTTTCCTTGAAAATATGAATCATCCTATCTTTCCAATACACTTGCAAATATTTCACCAACTGTAGAAGCTTTAGACCATCAAAAGCTGATCTTCTGCCACTTTTATTACCATAGTACATCCTTTCAAAATTTAACCTACATTTGTTCAAGTAAGATGCCGATAAACCAGTCATCATCACAATCAGGCTAGAATTTTCAGTTTCCACTGCAGAGCAGTAATAAATATCAGCTCAAGGTACTCATGAGAGGCCAACTTCTATCACCTGGTAAAGCCTGATCCAAAAATCTCTTAGAATATCACTTTCAGAAGTAGGAAAGTTTCCCTTTGAAGTCATATTATTATGATGGAAGTTATGTAATTCATTTATAAAATGTGTGCTGATTTCCTACTACATGTAGCTTACTATGCTATGAATTCAGGTTTCAAGCTGATATTTATTTAACATCCCTGCCCTTAAAATGCTTAAAATATAGCAGGTGAGAGGGATACATGGCAATAATACAAGAAAGTTAATGAAAGTAGAGAGAGAGAGACTCTAAGAGTAAGGTGAATATGGAATTAGTCATCCCCAAATGGTGTTTAGTAGTTATGACTGAAGGTTTTCATTTGTTCATTCACTAAATAACTACTGAGTGCTTGTTATGTGAATGAATTTTGCTGTAAAGAAGTTAATTTTTGCAATAAAGAAGACAGATATGGATCCTGCCCTCATGGAGTTTACAGTTTAGTTGGGTAATTGACAAATGAATTAACACTGTTCTGCTTTTGGCATATTTCTCAAGTCTCTTACCATTACAGCCTGCAAAGAGCCAATTCTGACTCCTCAAACATCCACCCCTAACTGATTTTCTCCACTTTATGCCATTACTGGTTACCCCCATCAGGTTAAAAAGGATTAGAATGATGTGCTTTTAAAAGAATGAAAAAAGGTAATCCTTTTTACTATAAAATCCTCCAGCTAGGGCCGTGGCACTCAGGTGCCAAATAAGGAGTCACATGGAGAGGGGATGCAACCATGAGGAGAATGGAGTAAGTGTGGGATTTTCCACATGTTGAAGGGGTGCAGTTAAGGAGAGAGGTCTGATAAGCAATCATGCCAATAGGAACCTACCTAACCTGGCTTCCCCTTCCCTGGGGTTTCCTTCAGATCACATTCTCTTTTGGAGCCTTTGTAGGCAAATTTGCCATTAGCCATGTTTTGGGTTTGTTTTCTGTTACATAAGAGAAAAAGGAAAAACACCCTGAGGTGGGAAGAAGGTGAAAGAGAAAAGAATGGACTGATGCTGCTGTAAAATACAAGTGATAACCATTATAAATAGCAACAGCGATGAAATGAATTACGCCTTTGACATTCTTTAAAGTTTCTGGACATTCTGCCCACCCTTATGAGCAAGAATTCATTTGGTTCTTTGCTAACTTTACACTTAGATTTCTCACTATGAACAACAACTAAGAATGTGACTCTGCCTATGATAACATGGCTCAAGCACATCCCCTGGCACATACTTCCGTCTCTTATCAGGTGACCTGCCTGACCTTGATAGCCTTCTCTGCTTCAGGACAATATGCAGGATATAGTTTAGGTATAATCAGTTCTAAATCCTTTTATCCCCAAAGGCTCCCAAACCAGCAATCTTGGAATGATCCATGCCTTGCAATTCTCACATTTCTCTAATCTCTAAGACTACTTCTCATGCTCCCTTTGATGCTACTGGAAAATATTTTCACCTTGACCTCCAAAAGAACTAAAATCCCCATATATATCTTGACATCTTCTTGTGTCAACTCTTGCAATGCTCTCTCCTAATACCTTTCTAAATCCCTTTTGAACATGAGAACTCTATTTCTTATAGCCACCCCAAACTCACTTATCTCAAGTGTAGTCATTCTAAACATTTTTTAAACTCTTTTTTAAAAATTCAGCACATATTACTTCTTGTAGCTCAGTTTATAGCCAAGGGTTTCATCCCACTTATGTTAGGTTTCCACTGTAAAATTTAATTGGAGAATTGAGGCCAAAGATAGAAAACTAAAATAATCGTCAGGACTTGAAGGGTCTTGAAAGTCATAATGAGAGATCTGCACTAAAAGAAAGTAACAGAGCAACAGTCACAATTGAAGTTCAATTAAACAGTTTTGGAGATGGAGGATAAGGTTCTGAAAGGGCAGTCAACATTTATCAACAGTCCACTATGTTCCAGATAACTTGTAACTATTATCATATGTAGTTATCACAAAACACTATGAGATAGACATTGTTGTCTCCATTTTATAGATATAAATTTGAGAATCTGAGAGGTTGACAAAGCTCATCCCAGGTCATAGTATTAGAGTTGAGACTAAGCTCAGGACTCCCTGGTTGCAAAAGCCTTGTGCTTTTCATGACTACATCATGATGACAAAAGAGGGGGAGAGGGAGAGAGAAAGACAATGCTGTATTTCAGAGGTATTTGGAAGGAAGAATTTACAAATATGGTGAATAACTGGGATGTATCTTGGTCATGGAGAACATTTAGCAATGGTATTGGTTTCTACCTCAAGTAACACATGATTATAAATGGTGGATGGTTGCTTACTATAGAATTAAAAGTAAAGAATCAGGTAAAAAGTGACTAATTCTACGTATAAAAGTATAAGTTGAATATGGTGGTATGTTGGGTTGTTTTGCATTCAGATACTGTTTTGTAGAACTAATGATAATATGTATGAAGAAAGTTTATGAAAATAAGAAATTCCCAAATATCACACATGCAAAGGGCAAAATATTTCTAACTCAGCCCTCCAGGTTTCTAGCCACAGGCTGCCTTACTATAGACCCTCTGAGGTTTTATACTAGTGCTAGAATAAATTCTTTACATCAAAAACTGTTGAAAGAAAATCTTTCTTTCCTTCACTATCCAAAGTATAGTTTTCTGTAATTCATCAGAATTAGAAGGGGAAAGTTCAGCATAAGTATTTTTAAGAAACACAGCAACATGATAAAAATACTATATTAATAACATCTTTCAAGAACTGAAAGATAAACTTATAAAAATATAAAAGTGAAAACTGTTCACCAGGAAAACACTATCCACACATTCATCCATTCTAAAGCACCAGAGGTAAGAGGAGTTCCAGCCAAGATGGAGGTGTAGGTAGAAACCTTTCACGTCCTTGCACAACCAACAGGAGGATAACAACCCATCTAAAATCAATAAACAATCAAAAGGGCCAGAAAATCAAACTGCATGGGACTCCAATAACCGATGAATTAAAGAAAAAATCAACCAGAACAACCAGACTGGTAAGGCAGATCTTGTGGGCTGACTTAGAAAAACCACAGCAAGGCAGCAGTCCAGGTGGGCAGGGCTGGCTGCAGCGAGGAGGCAGGCTATGCAGGTGGAGCTGGCTGTAGGTGAAACAGAGTCAGAGTTGACTGTGGACAACAGCAGTTGCCATGGTGGGAGAAACTCTCAGTCTCGCACGAGAATCCATTGGAAAGTGCACTAGAGATGAGCAAGCGAGTTGCAATGTTCCCTCTCTGGCCCCTCCCCCACAGGCAGTGCTGCAGCACAGTAAGGAGGGTTGCCCTGCCTGGGTGAATACCTAAGGCCCCACCCCCTTACAACTAACTTATCAGGTGTGCCAAGACAAAGAAATATGGCCAAAATGAAAGAACACAGTAAAATCTCAGAAAGAGAACTAAGCAAGGAGGAGATAGCCAACCTGTCTGATGGAGAATGTAAAGCCTTGGAAATCAAACTGCTACCAGAATACTGAGCTTGGTTGAAAAATGAAAAAACAAATGAAGGGTATCTAAAGTGAAGTAAAGCAAAATATTCAGGGAACCAACAGTGACAGGAAGGAAACTGGAACTCAAAGCAATGGCTTGGAACAAAAGGGAAAAATAAACATCCAACTGGAAAAAAATGAAAAAAAAAAAGAATTCAAAAAAAGTGACAAGAGTCTTACAAACCTCTGGGACAACCTGAAATGTCCCAATATCCAAATTATAGGGATGCCAGAGGAGAAGAACAACAGCAAGAGGTTGAAAACTTATTTGAACAAATAATGAAGGGAAACTTCCCCAATCTGGCAAAGGAAATAGACTTCCAGGAAGTCCAGGAGGCCCAGAGAGTCCCAAAGAAGTTGGACTCAAAGAGGAACACATCAAGGCACATCATCATCAAGTTACTCAAGATTAAAGATAAAGAGAGAATCTTAAAAGCAGCAAGAGGAAAGGAGACAGTTACCTACAAAGGAGTGTCCATAAGGCTATCAGCTGATTTCTCAAAAGAGACCTTACAGACAAGAAGGGGCTGGGAAGAAGTATTTAAAGTCATGAAAGGCAAGGACCTACATCCAAGATGACTCTATCCAGCAAAGCTATCATTTAGAAGGAAGGGCAGATAAAGAGCTTCTCAGATAAGGTCAAGTTAAAGGAGTTCGTCATCACCAAGCCCTTATTATATGAAATGTTAAAGGGACTTATCTAAGAAATTGAAGAAGATCAAAACTATGAACAGTAAAATGACAACAAACACAACTATCAACAAATGAACCTAAAAGAAAAGAAAAACAATGAGAATAAAAACTAAGCAAACAACTAGAACAGGAACAGAACCAGAGAAATGGACATCATATGGAGGGTTTTCGGGGGGAGGGGGAGGGGAAGAAGAGGGGGGGGAAGGTACAGAGAAGAAGAAGCATGATTAGTAGGCATAAAATAGATGGGGAGAGATCAAAATGGTATAGGAAATAGAGGACTCAAAGAACTTTTATGTATAACCCATGGACATGAATTAAGGTGGTGGGGGGAATGCTGGAGGATTGGAGGCAGGGTGGAGGGGGGATAAATGGGGAAAATTGGGACAACTGTAATAGCATAATCAATAAAAAATACTTAAAAATAAATAAAGCACTAGAGGTAAAATGGAGAATATTCTTGTGAGGGCTGTGGACACTCAGAAAGCAACAAAGATCAACCGAAGATCCCATAGGAAACAGTAATTTTATTTTTATTGTGTTCTAGAATGAGAAATAGATTAAATGTCCTCCACTTTCAAAAATTAACAAAAGGGAGGACAAAATTACTATCCAAAATAAAAAATATTCTATTTATTTCATTTATAATAAAATTATAACTCTCTTGCATCTGTGCAATGAATACAGAAAATAGGGAAACTAAGGGAACCCAGGCCTTGCTAATTCCATAGCCGATGAACTCTCCAATAACACCAGGCTGCCTATACAGAATCAAAAGAATTTTTCCCTAGACTATAGCTCCTGGAAAAAGAGAAGTAAAATAAAGTTTTCCAGGTAATCATTATGCTTCAGTCAAAGTGAAATTTCTGTTCCCCCAAACACACCACACTCTGTTAATATGGTGTAATGGGTTGAATTTTGCAAACATAGCCACAACATCTGTGTGACTTCCAAGGGTCGATCAGTCAGAAGAAGACTTGCAGTTCCTTCCTTGGGGTTTTGGACTGCTCTCTCTCTGGGAGATCTTGTTTTGTATGCCCTCCTAGGAACCCAGTCACCATTCCTTGAGAAGCCAAAGCCACATGGAGAAGCCATGTGTACATCCCCTAGTCAGTAGTCCTGCTGAGACCAGCCATTGAGTCATCCCAGACATGTGAGAGGATGAGCCTCCACAAGACTCCAGCCCCTAGCTGTACATTGTAGAACAAAAATAATTTCTCCCCACTTCGCTCAATCCCAATTCCTGACCCAAAGAATCTGTGACCATGAAATAAAAAAGACTGTTGTTTTACACCAATAAGTATTAGGGTGGTTTATTACATAGCAACAGATAACCAAAATATATGTGCTTAGCAAACACTGTTCCCTCTTCCCTGCCTAGCAGCCACCTACCATGTATTTTCATGGCTCATTTTACCCACCATTTTCTCCAGGAAGCATCTATAGCCACCCTGCAGCTAACAACACAATGGGCTTAAAATTATAACACAAGTTAAAACAAGTCTCTACCCCTCCCTTTCTAATCAGATTGACCCTCTATATAGAAATTCTGGAGCCACCACTGTTCCCACACCTACCCATACAGAGGACGTATCACACTGTGTCTTAAGTGTTTGTTGACTATTGGCCTGTCCCATTACAATAGTGTTCTCTGAGGTTGAATGGTGACCTGTTTACTATTGTCTTCATACAGTCTAGTATAGTGTGTTATACAATATAACTCCTCCATAGATATTTACTGGATGAAAGAGTGAAGAAATGAATGAATCCCTAGATGGCACCAATCCTATAGCCAGTACTCTAAGGTCAGGCACACAACATTGGCACAACTGAGCTAGGGAACCTGCAAAGACTGAAATTTCCATGAGCCTGATCCTTCCTTCATACCAAGGAAGACAGTTAGGATGATACTTTTTCAAAACTGAAAAAGAATAAAAATAATAGCTTGCATACAGCACTCACTGTCTGTTGAACATTGTTCTAAATGCTGTACATAAATTTACCCATTTAATGCTCACAACTCTGTAAGACAGGTAGTTATTAATTCCATTGTACAGATGAAAAAAAACCCTGAACATAAAGAGGTTGAGTAACTTGCCCAACATCACTCCACGAGATTTAATTCCAAGATCAGAAAATCGACTCTACTGCCAGCACTAGCACCAACCAAAAATTCTAGACACTTGGCAACCTGAGAAGAAACCATGACCCATGGCTATCTAATACTATCCTTCCATCTTCTCCCCCCTCAACACAATACACAAAAAGACCATGAAGCCTTAAAAGATTCAATGCCATTGCAATACCACATTCAATCCTACCATTTACAGTGAATACAAGATCCCCATAAATAGCAGGTTTTAAAGAGAAAAATTAAACCCAAAATCAAGAAGGAGTTTAATAAAAATACTGGCTATTCATAGTCCTGATGTGGCTTTTAACTGTAAATGATATGAAAAATGACATGTGCCATCAGTTTTAAGAATTAATAGTGACTAACAAATGAAAAACAAAATCTTACCCTGCTCAACATTCCAGCTGCAAGTTTTAGCTGGGACCTTGCTAGCTATACATTACACTTAGGGAACTTCTGGTTTCCAGTTCAGCATGTAAGGCATTTGAAAGTCATCATTTGCTTCCACACAACAATAATAAAATAGCCAAATAAACTGAAAACAACTTTTCACATATCCATCAGAGAACTGCAGTCGGAGGGCAAACGGCTGCCATTCCAAATTGGAGAGGCAGATAGGTGAATACAGAAAATTACTAATCACGAGCAGAAACCTCTGAGGGAACCAGTCTGCTGTAGGAAAACCTGAACTATAAATGATGAGTTGCTGAAGGCTCACTGTGGACACATTTGAGAGTTAGAGATTCCAAAGGCCCAGTCTTAGGGGAGCTCCCACTTTTGTCAGTTTTACCTTCAGAGGCCCTACCAGGTTCTCATGGTAAAGATTGAAGAAAAATCTCCTGATGCTTACAGGAAGGTAGGGGGAAAGTAGCCATTTTGAAATATGCTTGAGAATCTCTGCTCTTATGGACTGGACTCAAAAGAAGTGATTTCATGGCAGATGATTTCACTTATATGTAGAATCTAACAAACAATCAAGTAGAACAGAAACAGACTCGTAGATACAGAGAACAGACTGATGACTGCCAGAGGAGAGGGCAATGGGGGACTGGGTGAAAAAGGTGAAAGGATTGAGAAGTACAGATTGGAAGTTACAGAATAGGCATAGGGATGTCAAGTACAGCATAGGGAATAGAGTCAGTAATAGTGTAATAACTGTATGGTGTCAGATGGGTGTGAAATTTCAATATGTCAATAGAAAGTTCAAAAATTGAGATACAAACAGACAAAAAGAGTGAAAAACTGGATCCGGCTATCTAAGAAGTACCAATTACATTACGCTTTGAATATAATAACAGTATTCTCATCTGTCATCCATATTTGTCAAGAAGTTAATCACAGGTGATTAATCCAATACTTGTATGTGTATTCATCTGTGTAGGAGGAGGCCTGTATTATGAATCATATGTATACACAGACACCTGAAATGTTGACAAATTCTCAATATCTTGAATAATAGAAGTAGCATTTACAGAGTATATACTTCCATGAGGAAAAACATCTTTCTGGGAATGGTTGAATAATTTATTATTACAGATTTTCTTTTGGCTTGAGGTGGATTCTCAATGGATGTGTTCAAGAGAACTAGGGCAGTCCCGTAGAGCAGCATTTCCCCATAGAAATACAATGTGAGTCATACATGTACTTTAAAAATTTTCTGGTAGCTTCATTAAAAATGTAAAAATAAACAGATAAATTCATTGTGGTACTACATTTTATTTAACTCAATCCATCCAAAATATTATCACTCCAACATATAAGGATCATTTAAATATTAGTAATGAGATATTACACCTTCTTTCTTCCACACAAAGCTTCAAAATTCCACATATCGAGTGCTCAACTGCTATATGTTGCTAGGGCTACAGTACTGGATAGCATAGATAGTTCTAGAGCCTTACATCTCAGTGTGTGGTTCCCAAGTTAGAAGTATCAGAATAACCTGTGAACTTGTTAAAATTTAGAATCTTCAGTCTCACCCAGATCTACTGAGTCAGAATCTGCATTTTTAACAGGACCCCCACCCTGGTGATTCACACACATTAAAGTTTGAGAACGATGGGCATAGTATGATTGGCCTTCAAGAGAAATGAGAGAAGTATGGAAGAGCAATAGGACAGTGTAAATTTTAATGTGCTCTGACAAGATCCCAGGTGGTGCTGATGCTGCTGGTCCTTTGGCTACCCTTTGTATGGCAAAACCTTAGCAGGTTTAGTCCAGAAGTATCCACTGAGTATCTTTTATTTTCCTGGCACTGTGTCAGATTAAAATGTGCTGCATTTCGTCTGGCTCCAGAAAAAAGCTATGTCTACTTGGAAAGACAAGACCATCGCCAATGAAAACTCCAGAAAGCAATAAAGACTGGCATTATTAAAACAGCAAAATACTTAAGCAGACAGAGAATTCTATGAACTATCAGGGATAGGAACAATTTGAATATGGGTCAATGTTATTGCAGAAAGGAGCTTCTCCGGCTATTGGAGAGTAGTCTAAACTGGGCTGTGAAAGGATGGAGTGGAGAGTCTGGATTCTGGTTAAACTCTGCAGTGATTCCTGGTTATTCACTGTTTTCTTTAAGTGATCATCAAATGCTTTGATTTTGCACATATATCAGTAAAATACTGTTGACACATCCTCATCTGATGTATATTTATAAGCTATATACACAACACCAAGCCAATCCATAAATTAAATACTAATAAATATTTCTCAGCATAAAAATAAATATATGTACATATTCCAATACCAGCTTCCTGCTCTTGAATAGATTTGAAAGCCACAACTCTGCACCAGCATTTTTATTTTCAGGAAAACATCTTAGTGTTGAGCCCAGTGTTATTCAATAAATAGGGGCACCAACGAGTGGAAAAAGAAAAAAAGGCCAGGAGACTGTGAGGTTGTCATAATATTGCAGTGGTAAATCTCACCAATGGAAAGGGTTTGGCCCATCTCCAAAGCATTAGCTGTGATAGAGCTGGACAAGCCTCCACAGTTTTGATAACTGCTCTTCCTCTAGTAGATTCTTTATCCTTCAGATCTCAGTTTAAATGGTCCTCAAAGAGACCTTCTCACACTTCACAATCTAACTTATAACCTTGTTGAATTCACTCTTCTCGTCATGTTGTTTTCTTATATAATATTCATTACAACTTGTAACTCTTAGTTTCTTCGGGGGATCACACCTTCCCCAGTTGTCTTCCTCACTATACTGTTAGCTCCAGGAGAATAGTGATTTGGGCACCACCACGTATCTAGCAGTCAGCCCCAGCTCTAACACATAGGAGGTGCTCAACATTGTGTAGAATGAATGACAAAGGAAATTAACTATGGCCAGTATAGTCCTTTTAGCTTATATATATATATATATATATGCTAAAATTGTCCACTATGTGATGATATGCTACCTGAACTAACTCTTCTTTCTCTAGGGGAAATAGAGAGAAGTAATTGGACCTGATCCACAGGAGTTCAGATGGTGACTAATTTACCACACTTCTGTAAAGACTGGAGGCAAAATTGGATAGAAAATGTGAAAGCTCTAATTTTTATCCACATTTTAGGCCATTCTTAATTGCAAATCTATTTTTATAAATGCTTTTCTTGTATACTATAATGATCTATATTGTTTGGGCCTGTGATCCATATTAGGCTGAATGAGGAAATGTCAGCAACTATCAAAATCACAACTCTGTACTGAGGCTGAAGGAATCCAACCAAGAAGCATGCGGTCAATGGAAGAGGATTTGTTCTCTTCCTTCTCTGGTTTCTTATTTTTGTTACTTACAAAATTCACACAGTTGGTCATAGGTTGTTTGATTCATTAAAGAAGCCCATATAATCTGAGTTGCCTATTTCATTCACTGTGTTTGTACAACAACACTACATGTCCCAACTTTAAATACTGATTATATCTGACATGCAAAGATGCCAAAGGCCAAGATTGCCAATTACTGGTAGACTAAATATCATATCCTTTTCCATCTACATCTTTCAACATTGTATAGACTTTCCTTTGATATCATTATTAAACCACTGTTATACAATATTAGAGTCAGGTTGGTTTGCTTGACTGACTTTAGGGAGCATTATCTAATTTTAGCTAACAGCACAAGTTTACATCTTGCTGTTGCATGAGTGTGTTTTGATAAATACACTTAGGATAGCCTTATATTGATGTAAGTTTCAAAAATATGCTGTTATTGATCCTTGTACTGCTGCCTTTAATCAATTTTAGTATTTTCTTCAATAGATTCTATGCATGTATCATTTTGTCATTTCTCAATTGAGAGAGTGCTCAGAAGTTGCCAGAAGCAGCAAAAATTCACATTTATAGGATATCCTTTCATTGTATTGAGAGTTTTCATGTTTCATAACCTTTCTGGAAGACATTTCTGAGGGATTTCTCAGAAGACAGATGCATCAGTTTCTGTGACTGATGACAGCCTGACTTCAGAAGTGGCCTTTTTGAGAGGTTACCAAGATTTGACACATTAACATCCCATAAATCTCCCGTGTTCTAATTCTAAAACATCATTTGCTTTCCACCAGCCAGAGCACAAAGAGATGCTGTGTTCCTTTCACAATCCTGCCTAAGAAAGGAAAAAGGGGAGCCACTTTTGCATAGACATAAACCTGCAAGATGTCTCTGATATTTTATGTGCATACACTACTTCTCTCTGGCAGCCTCCAAGAAAACATGGGTGACCTTTGATAGTTCCGAAAAATCTTGTAAACCTCTCTTTGATGTTTAATAATTTCATTATTCTTACTGGAATGATGTACCGCCAGCACAGACAGCTTGTGGAACTCAGCTCATGGGTAAATGTTCAGTCTCATGCTGTTTTAACAACATTGGCTCCATCATCAGTGCAAATAGAAACAGTGGAAAGAATCTGAGGAGTGAGGTATTTATTTGGAATTTTGGCTGTGATGATGTTTTACCAGGCAGTGCAATGAACGTGCACTTTCTGGGGCATAAGGCACCAGCACAGTGCCACCAAGTCCCCTGTAATAGCTTGCTCAATATTTGCTGCTAATTATTATGATGTAATCCCATGTGGCAGCCATCAGTTAGCAGACCCCATGAGTCTAAATCAGCCCTGATTTAATTTGCCCTTCAGTAAAGATTAAAACATGGGGAAACACAAAATAAAAATTTTTAGAAAAAATATACTGCAGCTTTTAAAGGAATGTATATAGACATACATACCCTTTTAAAGGAAGACATCCAATTTTTCCATTATCCCTCTCTAACTATGAGTGACTCCTATCTCCCTGGGCAAATTATATATGTATAATTATGCGAATTATATATATAATACAAATATAATAATTATATATAGATATAGATACACATATGAATACATATATGTATACATTATATAATATACATTATGTATGATTATTATAATTTATGTGTGTGCATAGAAGTTATACATCAGTATAAATATATATAAATTAAGATTAATTCTAGAATATAATAAAATTGTCTTCATCACAAAATAGGTGATGTACAGAATGCTTCTTGCACTTGGGTATAACTACTTACAACATTTTCAGGATAGGCTGGTTCTTCTAACATGAATTATTTGTCCTTTTTTTTCCTTCCTATTGTATTGACAGCTTACTCAGTACGCTAGACCTCATGAGATGACCAACATCTTTCAGAGCTAGAATTACAAATGTCTGTACTAGTGGTTCTCAGCCCTGGTTGCACATTAGAATTACTTTGGGATCATTTAAATGCCATCATGCCAAGCCACACTCTAGACCAATGACATCAGAACTTCAGAGCCATGGAACCTGGTGTTAGTACTTTTAGAACTCCCGAAGTGACTTCACTGTGTAGCCATGACTAAGAACCAATGGCCTATACCAACAAATGGTTTGATCAGTTAATAGGCAGCTCTGAGTTAAAAATCTAAGTTCCATGAGGCCATTACACAGCAGAAAGAAAGAAGGAACCCCTACCTTTTGTGACAGCATGGATGGAACTGGAGACTGTTATGCTAAGTGAAATAAACCAGGCGGTGAAAGACAAATACTATATGATCTCACCTATAAGAGGAATCTAATGAACAAAATAAACTAATGAGCAAAACAGAACCACAGGCATGGAGACGTGGAACAGACTGACAGTGACCAGAGGGGAGGGGACATGGAAATGGTAGAAAGAAGGGGAAGGGACTAGACAAGGAACATGTATGAGTGACACGTGGACATGGACAACAGTGTGGGGATTGACTGTGAGAGCAGGGTACAGGCTGGGCAGAAAAGGGCAAAGTGGGAAAAATTGAGACGAATGTAATAGAATAACAATAAATTTTTAAAAAAAGATTTAAAGCAAAAAAAAGCACAATTTACAACCATATAATCTAGAAAGATTTCACAAACAAAACCTTGTAAGGATGGAAAGAAATAGGACATGTTAATGTGACAGGCTTAGCAATCACCACATTCTCTGAGCAACTTTCTAAGGCAATATGTGATAGATCCCCTGAGTTCTAATTCTGTCTCTCCACCTCTTACTAGCTGTAAGACCTCTTAGAGCTTCAGGTTCCTCTTCTGCGAAATGGTGTTATTATCCAAATCTACTGTATATCATGAAGATTAATTGGACTAAGGCAGGATCTGCAAACATTTTCTGAAAAGGGGCTATAATCTCAGTTTTGCAGGTCATACAATCTCTGTACAACTACTCAATTCTGCCACTGTAGCATTAAAAGTAGCCATAAACATTAGGCAAATGAATGGACATGGCTGTATTTCAATAAAACTTCATTTACAAAAACAGGTAGGGCCAAAATTGAGCCCATAGGCTATAATTTGCCAATGCCTGGACTAATTAATATATACTATATGGTTGGTACAATAGGTTGCTATTTTTTCAATTTTATTTATTTTTAGAGAGAGGCGAAGGGAGGGAGAAAGAGGAGAGAAACATTGATGTGTGAGAGATACATTGATCAGTTGCCTGTCGCACACCCCCAACTGGGGACCTGGCCCACAACCCAGGCGTGTGCTCTGACTGGGAATCGAACCAGTGACCTTTCAGCTCACAGGCTGGCACTCTATCCACTGAGCCACACCAGACAGGGCTACGTTGCTATTTTTTGCTGTCGTTGTTATGAAGTATGAGAATTAAGCCATCTTTTTAAAATATACAGATTTACTTTTCTCTCTCAGCTCCACCTAAGCTTCCTTTCAAGCCAAACAAACTCCAGCTTGTAGAACAGAGCTACAATGACTACAGTTCCTGGGAGAGGAGAAGGCAACATGTCTCCCTCTGTTTATAAGTATTTTCTTTCTTTATTGTCGCCATGGTCTCAGAGCTGGGAAAAAACAAAACTAAGGCCAGAGCACAGGCCCAGAGTTCACTGTTCCCAGTGGTTTATTACTTTACAGAAGCTCTCAGAGCAAACACCACCAACACTAAAGCCATTAGGAAAACTGTGAATTAAACCATGAGTTGTATGGAGCTGCAGAAATCCCAGAGATGCAGTAAATCGTTACTGTCAACTGCTCAGCACAGGTAATAAAAAAGATCAATCCACTTAGCTAGAAATTAATTTGAAAATTGTGCTTTAAACAATAGTAATGTGTGAGCAAAATAAAGAGAGAAGCAGCTCTGCTATTTCATCTTTCAAGGAAAGATAGAGGAGAGTGATACCAGGGGTTAGTTTCTAGTTTCTTTTCAACCAAGTGAGCAAGAATCAATGAAGAACAACTGTGTGAGTCAGCAGTTATTGCTCATAGAAACAAAACTGAATGTGGTGGTGTTGCTGGTAAGAATTATATCCTTCCACGGATCACAAGAAAAGCATTTCAAGGAACCGCATATGGGAGACTGTGGTGTGGCATGGTTTATTCTCTGGTAGAAGCTGTCCCCTGTGTTTCCAGTGCCCCATCTCCCTCTGTCCTTCCATGGAAAAAGTCCAATTGAGTCCTCAGCAATGCTAAGAAAAAAGCCAGTGTTCAGAGTTTCTACTTTAAAGTTTAGTCCTTTAGAACCCACAGGTGGCTGCTAAGTAGTCTCAGTCCTCATCCAGGTAGCTTAGCTTGTGTTTCCAGTTGTAGTCTATTCAGCCTCTCTCCTGCAGTATGCATGTGGAGTTGCATGGCCATGAAGACAATAGGCAAATGTACTGTGCAAGTACAGGGACAGAGAGAAAGATTGAGAGAGAGAGAGAGAGAGAGAGAGAGAGAGAGAGAGAGAGAGAGAGAGAGAGAGAGAGAGAGAGAGAGAGAGAGAGAGAGAGAGAGATAGAGAGAGATTGAGATGATTGAGATTCTTTGTTTCCCTGGGATTATATTAGTTTGGCTGTGGGATGTCCCAGATGCTTTCTCAACATGACCAATCAACTTCCCAAATGTTCACATGCTTCAGATGGATCCCCCTCCCAACCAAACCCTTCTTTCCCTGGGCTAGACTGACAGGCCTCTCTGGCCAGCAACTACCCCTGCACCATTTTGACTTCTATTGTGTATGTGCCTGCCTTCCTCTGTTCCCACTGGAAGGAGGGATAGGGGTCTTTATCCTTTTGGAGAAATGCTGTAAACCATGGAGTATGAATCCATAGCTTCCTGGCTAGCAAGCAGGCTTATGCTTCCCAGTCTATTAAACTCAATGTCTAGTTCCCTTTGCTGTCTTTCCTAGCTAAATACTGCTAGTAACAGTGGTTCATGCCTTCCTGGGGATATTGGACTCATCATTTATTTTGCAGCTTGTATTTCAAAGCCTTGATCCTTCCCATGGAACAAACTGTTCCTTGAATACGTTCAACAAGTCATTTATTCACTAATCATTTAATAATCACCTCTGACATACCAGGCATTGTGCTCAGGGCTGGAAACACAGAGCCCGGGAAACCTATCTTTGCCCAAACGACCTCTCTCTGGCCACTCTTTGAATTCACTAACACAGACACCCACATTCCTCATTTTCTCCCAGGAAAAATGGTAAGGACCAAATCATATCTGTTTTCTCAAATGGCTTCAAACACCCATGTCATCATTTGGTGTCATGTAATTCTTTGCCAATGTACTTTCATCTTCGAATTTTGCTTCTACATGGAACTCTCAAAGAAAGTGTAGGGGTGTCTTACTCATGAAATCCTTTCTCACAAAAGTCCAGGGTGTTTTCATCATTTAAGAAAAAAACTAAAAGCTATTTGATTTGTTTAAATTTGTGGAAAGACTTGTGAGGAAATGGAGAAAAAAAGTGATGAGAATAACTGGTAGGAATTTGTCACAGTTACTATGTCCAAATTCATAAAAGTAAGGAAGGGAGCTGGAGAGTCAAATGCCTCATGGCATTGAAGTTCGTAGTCAGGAGTGCATCTGTGGTAGGTACAAGGTACAATGATGCCCCCAAACATAAGCATAAAATGGAGTAAAAGTAGCCTCTTCAACAGATGGTGTTGGGAGATCTGGACAGCTACATGTAAATAAAATGAAATTCGACCACCAACTTACACCATACACAGAAATAAACTCAGGATGGATAAATGACTTAAATATGATTGGGACACCACAAAGTCCAAGGGGAGAACATAGGCAGGAAAATCTCAGATATTCCACACAGCAATATTTTCACTATGTCCCCTAGAGCAAGAGACATTAAAGAAAGGATAAACAAATTGGACTTCATCAAACTCAAAAGCTTCTGCATGGCTAAAGAAAACAGCAAAATGAAAAGGGAACCAACTGTATGGGAAAATATATTTGCCAATGATACCTCTGACAAGGGTTTAATCTCCAAAATATATAAAGAACTAACACCACTCCACTCCAGGAAGACAAACAACCCAATTAAAAAATGGGCAAAGACTTGAACAGACACTTCTCCAAGGAGGACATACAGAGGGCCCAGAGACAGGTGAAAGGATGCTCAGCATCACTAGCCATCAGAGAGATGCACATTAAGACCACAATGAGATACCATTTCACAGTGGTCATAATGGCTATCATAACCAAATCGACACACAAGTGCTGGTGAGGTTGTAGAGAAAAGGGAACCCTAGTACATTGTTGGTGTGAATGCAGACTGGTGTAGCCACTGTGGAAAATAGCATGGAATTTCCTCAGAAAACTAAAAATGGAACTGCCTTTTGACCCAGCAATTCCACTGCTGGGATTATCCTCTAAGGATCCTGAAACACCAATCCAAAAGAACCTATGCACCCCAGTGTTCATAGCAGCACAATTTACAATAGCCAAGTGCTGGAAGCAACCTGAGTGCCCATCAGTAAATGAGTTGATCAAAAATTATGGTCCATTTATACAATGGAATACTACCCAGCAGAGAGAAAGAAGGAGCTCCTACCCTTCACTATAGCCTGAATGGAACTAGAGACAATTATGCTAAGCAAAATAAGCCAGGTGGTGAAAGACAAATACAATATGATCTCACCTATAAGTGGAACCTAATCAACAAAACAAACAAGCAAACAAAATATAACCAGAGATATTGAAACAAAGAACAAACTGACAGTAACCAGAGGGGAGGTGGGAAGGGGCAATGGGAGGAAAGGGGGAAGCGTAGTCAGGGAGTATATATAAAGGACACATGGACGAAGGCAAAGGTGAGTAGGACTGAGGGTGGGAGGTGGGGATGGCTGGAGTTGCGGGGAGTGGAGTGGAGGAGAATGGAGACAACTGGACTTGAAAAAGAAAAACAATAATGCCCCCAAAGATATCCATGCCCTAATCCTCGAGACCTGTGAAAATGTTCCTTGGCCAGGTTATAAGGACAAGACAAAAGAGATGTTGCAGACGTGATTAAGTTAAGGATCTTGAGATTGGTAGATTATCCTGAATTAGCTGGGTGGGTCAATATAATCACAAGGGTCCTTATAAAGGAAAGAATGAGGCAGGAAAGTCTGAGTCAGAAAAGAAAGAGACTTGAAGATTCTATGCTCCTGGCTTTGAAGATGGAGGAAAGAGTCATGAGTCAAGGAGTGCAGGCAGTCCTGGGACCCATTTTATATTTCTGACCTCCAGAACTTCAAATAAAAACTGTTGATTTAAGCCACTAAATTCATGGTAATTTGTTACAGCAATGATAGAACACTAAGATAGCATACCTGTAAAAATATGTTGCTATTCAATGCAGAAACGGAGGGGTACCCTTAAATTTAGTGTGCTAATTTGCCACCCCAGTTAATTTGTTTATAGTCACTAAATGAACAAAGCAGTTTATTTTTTCACTCTGCTTCTCTGTTCTAGATAAAATAAGACTGTCACAATAGTTTATTGGGAATTGAAGATATTTTAATGGAACAGCATGTTTCTTATATCAGATTATTTGTTCAACTAATGATTGAAAAACACAAGAAAATACAAACTAGCATATGGGGAGCTGCAGAAAATCTCTAAAGGATAGGAACAATTACATGTTTATAGGTATGTGTGGGCATGAATGAAAGCATTTTTTAGCCCATGAGAGTGTCATAACTCATAGAAACATATTAATAACTTTTAAATAATTTTATCTTAAAAACAGATGGCCCTGGTTTAAGCATAATGTTACATTTGCATATTTGTAATTTTAATATACAGTCCTTTTAAATCTCCATTTAAAAGACAAGGCTTCCAGTCAAGATGGCGACATAGGCAGACATGGTTTGCCTCTTTGCACAACCACATCAGAATTACAAGTGAAATATAGAACAACCAGCACTTGGGAACGTCTGAAATCGAGTTGAATGGAAGTCTGACAACTACAGAATTAAAGAAACCACATCCATCCAGACTGGTCAGAGGAGCACGGTCTGGCCCCACACCCATGTAGATAAAAATTCGGGAGGGATATCTTAGGAGTGAGGAGTCCCAGACCCACACCAGGCCCCTCAGCCCAGGGTACCAATGCCAGGAAGATAATTCCCCACAAC
>PVKM010005760.1:0-46778 GCA_004027735.1 Carollia perspicillata | reverse complement strand
ATGAATCAGAGAAGGTGGTACAATTTTATTTATTTAAAAAATTTTAAGATTTTATTTATTTATTCTTAGAGAGAGGGGAAGGGAGGGAGAGGAGAGGGAGAGAAACACTGATGTGAAAGGAAAACCTTCATCAGCTGCCTCTCATATGTGGCCTGACAGGGGACCGGCCCGCAACCCAGGCCTGTGCCCCGACAGCCCACGGAGCCACATCCATCAAGGCAGAGGTGGTACAATTTTAAACATGGTGGTTACGAAAGGCCTTTTTTAGGAGCAAAAATTAAACAAAGATCTGAAGATGGTGAGCAAACAGGTTTTGTCTAGGGAAAGCATCACAGGCAGTGAGAATAGCACGTGCAAAGGCCCTGCGGTAAGACATTCAATGGTAGTTAGCAAAGCAAGAAGGGTAATGAAACGTGAGAAGAATGAGTGAGGGGCAAAGTGCTAAATGAGGACACAGAAGTCACAGGGCAACTGAATGTACAGGGTCTTCTGGACAACTGCAAAGGCTTTGGTTTTTCCTCTGAGTAGACGAGGAATCATTAGAGACTTCTGAGCAAAAGAGTGGTCTAAATTACATTATATAGATCACAAAGAATCATTCTGGCTACCCTTTTGAGAACAGACTGTAAGTGGCAAGGCCAGAAGCAGAAAAATCAATAGGAAGCTACTGCAATAATCCAGGCAAGAGAGGATAATAGTTTGATTCAGGGTAGTAGAGGTAGTGAGAATGAGAAGTGGTTAGATTCTGGGTGCGTTTTGAAGATACAACTGCATAATTTGTTGATAGGTTGGAGTTATGAGAGAAATAAAGGGATGGGAGATAAATAATTTTTTACTTGAGCAACTCTAAGGATGGAGATGTTGTTTCCCGTGGTGGGGAAGAGTGCACATTTGTTGGGTAAAATAAGAAATTCCATTTGAGGATGTTAAATTTGTGATGCCTGTTAGGCTTATGGTGAGATACTGAGTAGGCAGTTGAAATGTGAGTTCAAAATTCAGAGTCAGGGCCTGAATTAGAGGTGCCAGCTTGAACCATAAGCTTGAGTGTGATTATGAAGGGGGCGAACAGAAATAAAGAGGAGGATTAAGGGTTGGGCGCCCTAGGACTCTCTAGGGTTTACCTACTGGGGAAATGAGCGTAGTCCAGCAAAGGAGACTGAGAAGAAATAGGCTGTTATGTAGGAAAAAATCAGGTAAGCATGGTGGACTTCCAGCCGAATGAAGAAAGTGTTTCAATGAAGAAAGAATAAAGAGCCGTGCAGAATGATGCGGAAAGATCAGGAAGACTGCAGATTGGTTAATGGATTTGGCAACATGGAAACCACTGGTGATCTCACTGCAGACAGTTTTACTACATTGGTGGGTGCAAAAGACAGAGAAGAACCAAGAGAGAAATAGGAAACTGGGTTGGAGAGTGTCTATAGTTGGAGAGTGTCTATAGGCCACTTCTTGAGAAGTTCTGTTATAACAGGAATCAAAGAAATGAGGCAGTAGCTGCTGGGCAGTGTGGGGTCAGATGAGTGTTCTTTAGGCTGAGAGAAATGACAACACGTTGGACAAATTTGGTAGATGGGGAAAAACTGCTAAAGTAAGAGAAAGAGGGGAGCTCTTTCAGGAGTTCTGTTTGTGATCATGTGAGAGGGGGTGGAGTCTAGTGCACAATGAGGGGTGGGCTGAGACAGGAGCACACAGTGCCCCACGGTTATAGAAGAGAAAGCAGAGTATGTGGGCGTGGATACAGATGGGAGGGTAGGTGTGCTGGAGAGTGAGTGAGTGTGCAAGTTCTTTTTTGATTGCTTCTATTTTGTTAGTGAAGTGGGAAGGAGGGTCACAAGTTGAGAGTAAGAACAGGGGAGGAGGTGTCAGAAGTTTGAGAAAGGGAAAGATATGAAATACTCTTCTAGAGATACGGGAAAGTGAGTGGACAAGGTAGCATAATCTAACTGCACAGCTGAGCTAAGAACCTCTGTGAGTGATCGTGAGTCTAAATGGAGAGTCATTGGTTTACTTGTGTTTTTCTCCAGCCACTTCCAGTGGGCATGCAGGCGTGAAATAGGTAGGGAGTTGCGTATGATTGCTGGAGTTTAGATCTGTCAGGAAAAAACAGCAAAGCAAGAGAAGATCAAGGGAATTCAGCATGTATGCAAGGAAATGATGAACATCATTGTTCATGGACTCTAAGCCCAACGTGGAAGTGACACTATGAGGGGGTAGGGGTAGAATCAATGAACTAGAGGTCCTGGTGGGTTTTAGGAATTGTGATACAGAGAACAGAGGGATTGCGCTGTGAAAATATTCGGTGGTGGTTGGAGAATGTGATGTTTGGAATTAAGTTTATGGAAAAGCTGTAATTGTTGGTAATTTTTTTAAAACAAGGTAAAAAACACATACATGGGAATGAGCAGCTATGGCAGGGTAGAGGACAGATCACGAGAGGCAGAGAGGCAAGGTACTGGAAGGATTATACATTTAGACACAGATGTGACCAAGAATTGTGATCAGCTAGAAACAAAAAGGGCATTAGTGAGATAGTGGCTAAAATCTTCAAGAAATTGGGGGCGACATCCAGGGGTTCAGTAGATCACAGCCACGAGATGCGATTATGGGAACAGTGAGCTTTCCTCTCTCACCTTCCAACCTCCCAGATTACATGACTGGTGTTAGCAAACCTTGGACTTCCCAGGCCAGAGAGCTATAAATCGCTTGTTGCGTCCCTCTGTCCTTTCCATTCAAATGGTCTCGAAATCCTAAGAATTTCTGCTTTCCAACATTTACTCTTCTTTCTCCCTATGTTGGACTTTCACTACTCTCGCCAGTCACTCAGTTTAATGTTCTTCATGGCACTAACAGGTATCGGAAATTATCCTTTTCACTTATTCGCTCGCCTTTTGTTGGAAGAAGGTTCTATTTCCCCTCATTGGAATGTAAGCCCTTACGGGGAAAGGCTTGTCTATTTTGTGTCTGAAACGTAATATACTGTCAGTAAGTATTTCTATAATGAATTAATGAATGGCCTCCATCACCTGCTGATGAATCCTCCTCCTCTCAGCTTCAGACACTGGCTTCACTTTACCATCCTACCTGTTTCTCCTTACTCTTCTGTTCAATCCATTAATTTCACTCAGTAAGGACATTTCACGGCTTCCCAAAACATCTTGTTAATTTCTGTACTATTGATTTCATCACAGGCCTCCCCTGCTTTTAATGCCAGTCCCTCTCCCACCCCCCAATTTTGCAAAGCTGAGCTGGGTCTCACTTCCTGGATAGCTGTTCCGTGATTACTCTGAGGCCTGCTGACTCCTTGCTTCTTGAGAATGCTGCGATGCCTAGTAACGTCAGCTGTCTTATATGTTCTGACTGCTATGGTGTTAACCTTCTCAGTCTAAACATAGGTTCATTTTGGGTTAAGTAATCCTGACTTACATCTATAGTACACTCCATAACAACTAACTTAATGTAGCCATAATGAATACTTGGGTACACGATGGGTAGCGGATGTTCTAAAAAAATATCATGGCTTCATTGGATAGTTTCATTGACTTCTCTCTTCCTCAACAATCTGAAAAACTTGACTCCATTTCCACCTTTTATTCTGCTTTAGGCTACATCTGACTATTCTTCCTACTATATTCCCTATTGTTTTCTGGACCACGCCCTCTGTCCACCACACAGAAGTCGGTGGCCTTGTACTGAGATTTCCATGACTGAAGCATTGTCTTTGTCATGATGGTTCCTGAAGTCTCTTGGTAATTATAATATTTCAGGACATAGCTGCCAAGATCATCTTTTTTCTTGGTTGATTTGATTTTTTCCTTTTTAGAAAAATTCTCACGATTCTTTTTCACCAATCTCTATATATTCCCCTGGGATTAAGTTTTCCTTGGCTCCATCCTTGACCTGGTTCTTCCCCATTTTCTCCGTGTTCAGTCCTGCTTCTCACTCAATGTACCCTTTGTCTCATTTGAGGCGATCGGCTCTCACGCCTTCTTTCTAACCATCCTGTATATTTAGAATAGTTTCTCAAATGATATGAAATTTATAATATTTATGAATAAATGGCACAATGCCAAGATATTCTGTCTTTTCTTTCAAATAACATCTGAAGATACACCTGCACCACTGAGTTCTATATTTACAATATTGAATAAGTATCATTCATCCATCTGTTTTCATTCTGTCTTGCATTTTCAGACCTGCTTAAGAGCTGTGTTGTGAGGTCTTTGGGGCTGGGGACTGTCTGGCGTGGTTCACAAACTGGCCTTTGCTCTGTGTATTCATGTTTCTTTGACAAATAATAAGTAGTAATAATAGCTCACTGTGAGTTTTTACATTCCACTCCTAAGTCCCTGGAAAAAGGAGAACTAATAACCAGGGATTATAATAGAAACACTGAAAAAAAAAAACTTCTTACCAGGTTTTGCTACAGTAACATCAACTTCTGTAGACCTATATTCTAATAAATAATTACCTACTTAAGTCATTTGTAAATTGTTCCTTTGCCAACTTTATGTATCATATTGAATACCTATGTGGTTTATAGGACAGGGTAAAACAACTAGAATATTAGAGCTATGTGGGGGATCAGAGAAAAAGCAGCAAAATAAGAGGTTTACTCTGCTGGGTGCACAGTAGGCAAGAATTAGTCTCACAGGTAGAAGGACTTGACAGAATACAGGCCTGCTCTCCAGCTTTCCCTCCCTCCCCTCCCCTTTCCGCTCACCACTCCAGACCTCTTTTCCATAATGGAAGACTCGCTTTCTTTCTTTTCTTCTTCTTTTATAAATTCCAGGTGGGAAGTGTATCATTTTGAGTGAAAAGTCTGCTTTTTTTTTTTGCTGTGAATGTAACAAATGTTCTGATTTGAAGTTGCTCTATGAAAATGGCAGTGTGTCTAATGGAGGAGGAGGGGACTATAGCTTAATAGGTGGACACGTTTCTACTCTAGGTTTCAAATAAGACCAACAAGTTATGGTTGCCTTATGACTGCAGTGGCCACTAGATGGCAGGTCCAAAAATCTGGTTGGAACCTCACAGGAGAGCAATTCTCACGTGGGAAGGGGAATGATCTTGCACACTCAATCCAGCATTAGCTTATCGATAAGACTCTGCTGCTTGCCAGAATATTAGGTGGATGAGACAATATCCACATCACTTCCCAGGGGTGCGGGGAGAAGGCAGTTCTTGAGTATCCAGGTTTGTAAAGCGTTGTTATCACCTATGCACTCAGATACAGCTAGATCCCTAGACTACGGTCAACCAATATTCTCAGATCTGGCTTTTATATGTTCGGCTGTATTTCATTATCTAATGGTCTTTGCAATGCCTTGCCATAATCTTAGGGGTATAAAAAGTAGTTGTCTAACCTGCCTCTGTAGAAATACATGGAGAAGACTGTCAAAGAGGCTGGGTGGAAGGTATACACAGCTGTATTCTGTACCACTTAACAACACATATTTACTAGTACAGTTGACCCTTAAAGAACACAGGTTTGAACAGCATGTGTCCACTTATCCATGGATTTTTTCAATAGTTTGCTGATTTTCTTAAATAACATCTTCTTTTCTGTGGCTTACTCTATTGTGACAATACAGTATGTAATACATCTAACACAAAATATGTGTTAATCAACTCTTTATTTTATTGGCAAAGCTTCTTGTCAACTTATTGTCAACTATTAGTATAGTTGGTCTCCACATATACAGATTCCCAATTGCAGATCAAAAATACTGTTTTAGAGCCACAGTTGGTTGAATCCATGGATGTGAAACCCATGAATACAAAGGACTATAGTCAACTTTCTGAGGAGTCAAAGGTATACTTTTGACTATGTGGGTGGTTGGCATCCCTAACCCCCACATTGTTCAAGGGTCATTTGTAACTCCAATGCAGTATTTTATTCATTCATATAAATATATGAATGAACACACACACACACACACACACACACACACACACACACACACACACACACACAGTCATCCCTTGGTGTCTGTGGAGAATTGGTTCCAGGAGGACCCAGCAGATACCCAAATCCTTGATGTTCAAGTCCCTCACATAAAATGGCACAGAACAACAAATATTGTTAGCCCTTCATATCTGCAGGTTCAGTCAACTGAGGATTGAAAATATTTTCAATCTGCAGTTGGGAATCTCAGGATGTGAAAACTGCAGATATGGGGGGGGCAATTGTACCTGTATTTCCTATACCACATATTCATATTAACTGTTTTGGAAAAGAGAATGTTAACATATGAGAGACTTATTATTAAATGGAAAAAAAATTAAACCCCATGATTGAAACTGATGTGAGTAAATTTAGAATAAATTCTTTGTTGTACTCAGTATTATTTCTTTCTTGCACTGAGATGGGAGACAGCTAGAAGTAGATCTTAGGAAACTACAAAAGAAGTCATTCTTAGGCCAATTATTCTGAAGACAGATTGAATCCCTCCCCTCATAATTTTTTCTAATTTTTTGGTTGCTAGATTATCCTGATATAAATGATTTGACTGCATGAACACTGAGTACTTTTCTTTATCTTTTAATTAAAGAACTGACCTTTTGATTTTTTAAAAGTAAAGAATCACAAGTTTTGAGATAATTTATCATTCTCACATAAGAAAATATGTTCTAAATCAAATTTATTTTTGTACAAAAGCTGTGACATGCATTTTGATATACATTTAAGTACCCATGCCAATTAAAATTTTATAACAATGAAAGCAACAAAACTCAATTATAGCCGTACAACTCACTCGTCAGTCACCTTTTGTTCCCTCTTTTTGCTAATATTTAGGTAAAAGAATAACAATAAACATGTTGATTTCATCTATCCTTGTTTTGTATATTTGGACTGTTAAATGTACACATGAGACATGAGAAGAGGACATATACAGTGATCTATTGAATAAAAATAAGATTAAAAAAATAGGACATAAATATGGACTACACTGACTGTCATGGAAGAGATTCTACATCAGTGGACTTCCTTCAGTTTGACAGTAGAATTTAAAATACAACGATGGAAACAATTTATGAGGAAGCTCTATGGATATTTCTACATCGCTGGTGGTGAACAGAATTTAACCTCGGTCCTCCCACCCCCAAATACTAAAGCTTGTTTCTCTTTCATTGAAAGAGCATGGAATGGAAGCCAAGGCCTGGGTTCTATGCTCATTTTGATGATGCTTCATGGGGTCCCAGGCCAGAGGGCATGGCCTCGCCAGGGTCCTCTGCAAAGAGGGGTGTTAAGAAGAAAGTTTATGATCCCTCTCTGCTTTAACATTCAATATCCAGTAAATTACTATGTGTTGCAGATTTTTTCTCTGAAACACACTCTTTTTCTCAGATAAGAGAACGATGTTGTTTAGGAGCTTATATTAAAAGCTAGTATGTCCTACCCAGCATTATGGGCCCATGCATGGAGATGCTGCTGGAACTGACTGTCCCTTCAGTCCCATCCCCTCCTTTCCCATTCTGCATCACTCTCCTATGGACTTCCTCACTGTCAGTTAGTCTCAGCCCCACCCCAGAGGCCTTCTCTGACCTGTAGGTATTAAAAAAACCCTACCTGTTATGCTGGGCGCAGAGCTAAACTCCATTTCCCAGCCCTCCCTCGTGACCCAATTCTGGCCACTGGGATATCGGCAGAAGTGGCACGTGCCTCTCCAGGCCCAGTCCACCAAAAGTGCCTGTGCAATGACTGCTCATGACCAGGTGGCTGGCTGCAGGTCACACCCAAGGTGACCTTGGAAGTTATGTTCGAAAGAAGACAGAGCTTCTGCCAATCTGCATCCCTGGCCAGTCTTTGCATGAGCAAGAGATAAACTTCCATTGTGTGAAGCCACTAAAATTTGGAGGTTTATGTATTATAGAAACTAGTATTACCTTACCTAAGAAGCCCCTAAACCAGAGAATGGTTTTCCCTCCAAGGCACTTTGTGCCTCTTTGACTGTGTTTTCACCTTGTAATGAATTCTTTACTGATATGTAAGATCTTCCAGGGTTGCGTGTGTTTTATTCATTTTTCTCTTCCTCTGCAGGACTCTAGCTAGTTGAATAAATCCTAAATAGAACATACCTCATTTGAAAATTATGGAATGTGGTAAAGCAGTTTTGAGTAAAAACAAATCCTACCTTTTTGTGTTGTTCAACTTAGGTAGAAGGTAGTGATAGTAAGTGTGTGTGTGTGTGTGTGTGTGTGTGCGTGCACATGTGTGTGCGCACACGTGCAACTGCTTTTTGTGACAACTGCTTTTGTAATATATTTTGTGTACTGCCTTCCTAATATCCATGCTCTCAAAATAAAGTACAAATTCAATATTTTGAAAAATTAAAATAGTACCAAAGGGAGAGATAGGTGAAGAGATAAATTGAGAAATATGAGAACTAAGGGATTTTAATAAAAATATCTGGAGCTATTTATTGTGCATGGGGCTTCTATCACCTCTACCACTTATGAAATTATAGCTATAATCTATTATCTCAAATAGATCACTGTACCTTTGGTACTTTACTCTCAGTGTCCGTATTGACTTCCTATGAACCAGATTCCTTGGACATTTTCTGTTTTATTTGTCATTGGCCTCACCGAGGATCCTCCCTGTAACACTTTACTCTTGCTTTCCTCGATACTGGCTTGGTTTTCTAGTCTCTGTCTCTCACAATTTCCTCCCATCTTTTCTTTTGCTCTTTTTTCTTGTCCACTCTGTCAGTATTGGACTTTACTGGTATTCTACTCTGGGTTTGTTCCTCACGACTTCTCGAGTCATCTCACGCAGCCTCAGGACTCCACCCACCACTTCCTCACACATCACTCCCACATCTCCATCTCTAGTACAGAACTGTCTTCGGAGCTTCAAACTTGTGGGGCCTATAGGCTCCTGGACACTTTACCGGAATCTACACATCCTGCAGCCACCTTATCTACAGGTGGTCCTGAATCAACAGCATCACCTATTCTTGCTTGGCAGACCTTTCCTTCCTCCTCCTATGTTCCCTCTCTTGGTGGATGACATCAAGTCAGACACGTTAGGCTCTCCTTACCTTTGTCCTCTGTCCCACATATAAATTAACTAATTAAATTTTAAATGCTATAGTATTTTTTTACCAACTTTTAGAAAATTGTAGCCTAAGTTCGAGGACTAGAAATGTGAAAGCAGATTAACAGTAGGACTTCTCTGATTCAGTGTGAGAGACTACTATACGTTTCTTTACACAAACATTAAAAAAAGGCAAGAAGTACAAAATAACAAAAAGAAGATTTTCACAACCTCCCATCATACCCAAGTTACACTGCAAACCAGCAGGGAACCATGAGAGTGTCCGGAGAGTGACTATGCTCACATCCTATTTTTCACAATTAGGACAGCTTTGAAACAAAAAGGGAATCAATAAGTTGGAAGGATTTTTGCAGAGGCGACAGATGCTTTGCTCACTGCTGCTCCTTGGGTAACCTCTGCAAAAGAAAAGTTTAAAAAATGTCCCTAGTGGCTAAACCTAGAGAAACTACAGCCATTCCTATAGTTTTCATCCATTCTTGGGTATAATGGTAAGAGTTCACATTTATTTTAAGTGTTATATTTTCCATTGACATTCAAATAAGAACTTTCTCTTGATCTAATCAATTGCTTTGGTTTCTTGGCCCTAAAACTCACTTCTAATGTTTTTCACAATTTTTCAATATTGGTAATAATTTCCTATAGCAACTGTGGTCCTTTTTTCCTCCTGGTGATATATTTATCATCTATTACACAAACCTTCTCTTGGCTTCCTCCCTTTGCATCACCAGCTCTAACATCTTAAATTTTCATTTGACATACTGCTTACCTAAATTATTTCATGTGTGTTCCCATCCATGGAAATTCATTTTTGTGTGACATAAATCCCTACCCTATTCTATTTCACAGTAATAAAACTTTATACTGAATTGCCAAAGAGATAGGTAACCAACCACGCAGTTTAAATTAAGTGCAAGATACACATGTTTGAATATTCTGCTCTCTGTCTAAGCTGTGTAGAGGCAGGTCTTGGTTGTGTCTGAGTATTCTGTCATCTCACTCAAACTGTTGAAGTTAAATCATGTAAGAACAGTTTTCTCACTTAGATTCAAAACTAACTTCTGCTCCGCAAAAAGAAAGCATGGTAATGAAATAATATGTGCATTTTAAAATTCTCTTATAAATAACGATAACAGTCAGGTTCAGTCTATGAAAGAAGCTGTTCCGTGACTTGAGCACATGCCAATGAGATTAAAACTCACTCAGGGCTAGCATTCTCATTGATCGCTGTCCCTCAGTACCTCCAATGGTTTCCAGTCCTCGTCCATGCTAACCTTTGCTGGTTGTTGCAGCCATGGTAAATATCCTGTTTATTGGATTTTATTAGCATTTTAAATTTTGACATTTGGAAAAGCACAACCCTCTTCTTTTTCTTCCTGTCATTTTTAATGTATAAGTGTCCAGGCTCTTTCCAATTTCAGTTTTCTCTCTCTTAGCTTCTGAAGATTATAATTTTGAGAAGTCACAATTATTTTGTTCATATGTAGCCAGAATATATCAATCCCATATAATAAAAATTTAGTCAGAGGCATCATTCATACAATTTAAGCATCACAGTTTATTTCTGTTACAATTATTTGGCTTTTTTTGGTGAAAAAAATTTTGGTCTGAATCACACATTTATTTATGGTGGTTTTCCACCATTCTTGGTGATATGATAGTTACAATGCTAGGCACTTGCATAGCACAAGAAAGTGTTCAAGGTGCTACTAACACACGGTTTTTGTTTGATTCTCAATATACTTTGTGGCATAAGTAATCATATATTACACCCGTTATTGAGCTAAAGAAACACAGGAGCAGAGAGCACCGCTCTGGATAGCGCATGGTAAGCAGCAAGGGCAGACCAATGCCTAGTGCAGGGTCCTTTCCACTACATCCCATTACTATTAATAGTTACTTACCATCACATATGTATTGTTGCTTTTCAAATAGCCAACATCGTGTCCTCCTCTGCACTGCACTAATATCATTCCTGTCATGTTCTATTTGTTGTCTTTACTAAGCTGTATCCATCCTTTCATTCCCCACAGATCCCACTAGAGCGAGTGCTACACCAGGATGACGTCTCACCCACGTCTGCATCTCCAGCCCCTGGTCGAGTTCCCTGCGGGATTGCCAAGTGACTCTGTGCGATAGACGCTCATCTTCTTTCAGTTGTACACTGTCTCCAACTTACGATTTTTTAGAAAACGTTATAAATGTTAGTGTTTATCTGGGCAGAAGGCATTTCAACCATGTCATAAGTAGGAGAGTGGAAAAATCAGGAGAGTGAATGGTTTGTTTGAGACTATCTGGTGAGTTAGTGATAGAGACATGAAAAAAAAAAAAACCTTCCCAGGACCTTCATGCTCAGGCTGTGTCTGCAGCACCAAGTCAAAGGCACCGGGACCAAACAGGCTGTGTGAGTCCGTGTAAGCAGCACGAACGGGCATCCCTGCACGGCGTGTGCAGGCTGTGAGTGTTTGAAATAACTGGTGAGCTGGACATTTTGTTCCCTTCTAATTTATCTATGTTCCTGTAGCCATGTCTCCACTTCTAAACACTAATCACTTCTCTAGGTGAGCTTAAGTACCTAATTATTAAGAGCCCTCCAAATTTCTAGTGCCATCTTCAATATAGTTAGTGTCCTTTCTGTCCCATTTGCCCCCTGTGCTTAGTACTGAGTCAGTGTTGCAAATATTCCTAATGAAGAATCATGATACAGGGTTAAATTTACAAATCAAGCCAATTCCTTTAGTTTTTATGTTGATATTTTTATCTTGAATCCCCACTCTCCATTTGTTTGAAATATATCCCACTGTGAAACTAAAAAAATGCTAATACGACAATTCTAAGAGAAATATTGAAACCTCGGCCACTTTCCAGAGACTCTTGTCACCTGTAAGAACTTGCATACAGCATCAGATGACCTAGGCTTCCAGAAATGGCAGGACGATACATTAGTAGATTTAATATTAATCTCTAGAATCCCGGATTTATTTCCTGCCCAGGTTAAATGCTATTTTGATTATTATGGAAAAAAATAATACAAAAATTGATTATAACCACTAATGGAGGCTTAAAATATTAACTTCCATAGCTTTAGCCCAATATTTATACCTAAGTGCAAAATAGCTAAGTTAATGCAATGTTAAGTTTGAGCTTCTAATTGCCAAATGAAGGTCTCCAGTGCCACTCGCTGTCAGTTCTACAACACTCCTCACATGAGTTTCTATAATATGTGTCTTAACTTAAATGTGTCTGTGACACAGCTCCTAGGGAAGAATGTAAAGCACCACAGATTAGGTTTCAACTTGTAGATGTCTGCCTAGTGTTTTATATGATCAGGAATTCTGAAAATGCACAATTATTTTAAAATTTCAATGACCCATGTGAGTGATTACTATATTTCTGTATAGGAGTTTGTCCATAAGCCTCTTATTCTTTACTCCTTATTACAAACTATCCATGTTCTGGAGAAGAGAATGTAGGTACAAACAAATAAACCAACCAACCAACCTGTGGGTTATGGCAGCGTATGTGTTCTTTCAACACATGACAAAATGTGCTCATGTGGGACCACTCTTTAGGGACTAACAGAATATTTAGGTTCATGAGTATAACCAGTAGAACAAGCAAAGGCTCCAGAGATGAGTGAATAGGGATTTAAACTTTTTAATGCTACTCACTAGCCAAGGTGACTTTGAGCATAGTTTTTAACCTCTCTGAGTCTTATTATCACAGTAATAACAACTACTTCTTAGGGTTGTTAGGAAGATTAAATGAAGTAACATATGTAACATAGGCTTTGCAAAACTCTCTTGGAGTTTATAGCACCGTATCAGCTATTACCATTAAAGCACAGATAACTATAATTTAACCATCACTTGACTGACCAAGGTATTTCTGAAACACAAAGCAATGATCATTTAAATTCATTTTCTTGAAAGGTATGTACAGGTTTTCTTTTTCCCCCATAACAGTTTTCTTAGGTTAGGTATGTGTCTTATGGCTTATTCCTGAGCACCAAGACATGTTCAATGCATGAGGCATCAAGGGGTATCAGATAACTCTGAAGGCAGGTGAGTGAAATGAATTTTTGGACATAGTGTTACCATGCCCAACACTTTGTTCAAATTTTATGAAGCATTTGTATCTAAATAGAGAACATGCTTGAGAAATTCTAGTCCAACATGTAATTTAGAGGGAAAGTTATAAATCATAAATATAAGGGCTTAGAGCTAAAGTGCCACCTCAACCATAACAATAATAAAAACTCTTAAGTGCATTCTGGCAGGAATAAATAAAAGCAGCAAAGCCTGCTGAGTACTGTGCAGAGCCCAGGAAGGGCACCAAGTGAGTAAACAGCTAAGGCAGGATTACCCTCATTTGGGAGGAATCCATTCTAGACAGGAATTAAAGGGGTGGGGGTAAGGGAGGGAGAATGGAGGTAGGAGGAAAGGCTTTTGCATCTGAAAGCAGCTAAGTTACCTTGTGGAATGAAAAGGAAAGTTGTTTTTTCCTGTCAACAGTAATCTCATTTGAGATCCAGCAGACTGGTACACAAAAGACACCAGTGTTCCACCTACTTGGTTTTTCTCCTCCGGCAGCTCCGGCAGTGAGGTACACAGGCAGGGTTCAGGTGAACCAGGTCCATTCAAAATAATATAACCAAATTCCTTTGCAAAGGCACAGATATGATTCTTCAATAGCTTTCTTCAAGAGACTGATAACTTATTGCACAGTTCCTGGCATATTCACAGCCAGGGTTTGCTGCTGGAAGTACTACAATGCCACATATGGGCTTAAATGAAAGGTGGACAGATCTATTCCGAAACCATGACTCACAACTGATAACAATTACTGAAACAAAAATATCTCACATCCCAACAGTACTCAGAAAAACATAAATAATCAATAATTTCCTGGTTCCTATGTTAAGTCAATGGTGTAGTTAGGATTTTGACACAGGGGAGAAGTTGAATCAATGAGCATAGTACCACTTATCATCTCTAACTCCCTGTGATGTGCACCAACTTGCCTACTACTTGATACTTCATTTTCTCAGTAAGAATTAAAAATGGACTATAAAACTTTTAGCTAACGTGGGACTTCTGGTCAGGATGGAGGCATAGGTGGACATGCTTCAACATCTCGAAAAACCAGAAAAAGCATCACAACTAACCTCAAAACAAAACACCCAGAACTGCCAGAAAATCAAACTATATGGAAGTCCGACAGCCAAGTATTTAAAGAAGTCATATTCAAAGAAGCCAGATGGGTAAGAGGGATGGAAATGGGGAGCTGGGTTGGAGAGGACATGGTGTGGTGCAGAGAGACATCAGCAGCTCAGGTGGTCCCACACTCATGTGCAGTGGATAAAAGTTGGAAGGGATACCTTGGGAATGAGCATCCCAGCTCCAGACCAGACTATGCAGCCCAGAGTTCCAGTGCTGGGAAGAGAAAGCCTCATAACTTCTGGCTATAAAAACCTGTGGGAGTTGGAGTGATGGAAGAAACTGTTGGTTACTCAGAAGCGTCCATTTAAGGGGCCCTCATGGACTTGGAATATATGCAAACCCACCTACTCTGAGTAACCTACTCTGGGAATTGCCACCAGGGCAATAGCAGGAAGGGAACCCGTCACACATGGGAAGTGGTTGAAGTGACTGGAAACAGGACAAATGCTGGGCAACCTCCAGAAGACAGACAGTAGAATTGTCCCCTCTCTGACACCAACCACCACAAAGCAGTGAAGTGGATTGCCCCACCCTGGAAAATACCTAAGGCTCTGCCCCTTACAACTTAATAGGTGTACTAAGACAGACAGTCAAAGCAGCTCTACCTAATACACAAAACAAACACAGGGAGGCTACCAGATCAAAGAGAAAGAAATATGGCCCAAATGAAAGAACAGAACAAAACCCCAGAAAAAGGACTAAATGAAATCGAGATAGCCAACCTATCAGGTGCCGAGTTCAAAACACTGGTGATTAAGTTGCTCAGAGAAGTCATTGAGTATGGCAAAAACATAAGGGAAGAAATAAATGAAGGCTACACTAAGTGAAATAAATCTACAGGAAACCAACAGTGAAGAGAAGGAAGCCGGGATTCAAATAAACAATTTGGAACATACAGAAGAAATAAACATTCAATCAGAAAAGAATGAAGAAACAAGAATACAAAAAAAAAAAAGAGAGAGAGAGAGTATAAGAAGACTCTGGGACATCTCCAAATGTGCCAACATCCAAATCATAGGGATGGTACAAGGAGAAGAGAAAGAGCAAGAAATTGAAAACTTATTTGAAAAAATAATGAAGGAGACCCCTCCTAATTTGGCCAAGGAAATAGACATAGAAGTCCAGGAAGCAGAGAGAGCCCCAAACAAGTTGGACCCAAAGAGCTCCACATCAAGACACATCATAATTAAAATGCCAAAGATTAAAGATAAAGAGAGAATCTTAAAAGTTACAAGAGAAAAGAAGGTAGTTACCTACAAAGGAGTTCCCATAGACTGTGAGCTGATTTCTCAAAAGCAACTTTGCAGGCAGGAAGGGACTGGCAAGAAGTATTCAAAGTGATGAACAGCAAGGACCTACAACCTAGATTACTTTATCCTGCAAAGCTATCATTTAGAATGGAAGGGCAGATAAAGTGCTTCCTAGACAAGGTAATGCTAAAAGGATTCATCATCACCAAGCCATTACTACATGAAATGTTAAAGGGACTTATTTAAGAAAAAGAAGATAAAAACTATGAACATTAGAATGAAAACAAACTCACAACTATCAACTGAATCTAAAAAACAAATACAAAAGCAAATTAAGCAAATAACCAGAACAGGAACAGAATCACAGAAATGGAGATCACATGGAGGGTTATCAGTGGGAACAGGGGTGGGGGAGAGTGGAGGAAAAGGTACAAGGATTAAGAAGCGTCATTGGTAGGTATAACATAGACAGTGGGATTTAAGAATAGTATAGGAAATGGAATGCAGAAGAACTTATATGCACATGAACTAAGCAGGATGGGGGGAGGTATTTGGAAGGAAAGGGAGTACCGGGTGGAGGGGAGCAAATGGGGAAAAGTTGGGACAACTGTAATAGCATTACCAATAAAATATACTTAAAAAAACCTTTAATGTAAATTCTATTAGAAAATGAGCTTTTTCCAGAATAAACCAAGGACCCTACCTGTCTACACCCACAGACCTATGTTCTCCAAGTTTTTTAAACAACATCAGCATATATTTATAATTATACAGTTTACACTTTTAAGACCATGAAAGAAGATTTCAAAGGCCATATAAATAAAAATGAAAATGATGAATATTTTCTGAGACAGAAAATGTTCTTTTTATTTAATAGCTTAACTCAAAAACTTTTAAAGTATTTTCCTTTAAAGATTTTCATACAAAAATTATATTTGAGAGTAAGCATAAAAAAATCTAAAAAAAAAAAAACAGGTAAATTTCTAGTTTAAACACCTCTTTCCCCACTCCAGGAAACCTCACAAAATGAAATGACAAACAACTTAGAAGTCATTCATTCATAAATCAGTCAGCAACTATTTGTTGAGCACCTACTATGCTCAGTACTGTCTCCTGTTACCATTAAGGAAAGACTACCCATAGTTAGGATTAGTGGGTTTGGTCATAGAGTAAATGAAGTTAAAAAACACTGGTCACTTAAATTTCATTTCATTAAACAATTTTTCAAATAATAGTTTATTCATATCATATAAGTATTTGCTTACAAATTATTTTCTTGCTAAAATGCTGAGTATTGCCAACTAGAGTCATTTTTGAAAGAACAAAAAACAAATCAATGAAAAATACAATGGTTTAAGGGAAAAAATATATTTTACAAAAAAGGTATATAACCTAAGGCCAATAAAATTATGTCAAGTGTTCTTAAAAACAGCATTTTCAAAGCAGGGGTGTTCAACCCACAACCCACAGGCTGCATGCGGCCCAGGGTGGCTGTGAATGTGCCCTAACACAAAATCATAAATTTACTTAAAACAGTATGAGATTTTTTGTGTGATTATGTGTCACAACGTATTTAATGTGTGACCCAAGACAACTCTTCTTCCAGTGTGGCCAGAGACGCCAAAAGGCTGGACACCCCTGATAAGGTATCTCCTATGTCAAATTCTGACTCATTTACTCAGTCTCTATTTGCTTAGAGTCTAGAACACGGGAGACAGTATCTGTAGGAGAGAATTTTACTCCATCAATACATTCAGAAGAATAACTACCAAGTTCATGTGATTATCACAGAGAAGCCCTGTCAGAAACCTGAAATGAAATGACTTATGAAGTTGATGCATATATTAAAATACAAGAATTCTGTTCACATCTCTTCCTTCTCCTTGGGATGGCATTATCTTGAGAGTGCCTGTACATGAAGAAAGGAACACCTGCTTTCGCTGTTTGTGCTCCCCGTTAGGCTAGTCAAAGGAATATGAACTCTGTTATTACTAGATGCTTCTGGATGCCAGAGGAGAATAACTTATGGCTTTTTGTATATAACCACAAGGGCTGCTAGAATCTTTAGAGTGTTCAGAATAAAAACCACTCATTCCCTTTCAGGGTATTCTGGAAATTGTCCTCAGAACTTTGTCTCCCACATAAACTACCATTTGTATACCTACTTAAAGTTTGCAAAAAGCTTTCATGGGAGTTGGGTCACTTAGTCAGAAATCAGCAGTGGTGGGGATTAAGAGTACTCACTGGCTTTGGTACCAGAGACTTCTGGTGTTCACCGTATCCACTTACTAGTTATACACGGTGGTGCAAGCTGCTTCACCACCTTGGCCTCGATTTTCTTATTTGTAAATTGGGGATAATAATTCCTACCTTGCAGTGAGGTAGATGGTGCAGCTAAAATGGTATCGTTGAGAACCCGCAGCCGGGACACCCAGGGTTCCTCAATAGCCTGCTTCTCTTTTTCAGGGTGGAGGAAGGAAGGCTTCACTGTGACCTAAGACTGCATGATCCAAGCTTCCAGTTAAAGGAATAGTGTCTTCACATCTTAGATCTAAACCATCTTCATAAAATGGTTCTTTAATTCATGGCCACAAGAGGCCTTTCCACATACTCTCAAGAGACAGTCCTTCTTGGGGAGCAAGACACAAAATTTAATCCTAGGCTTATTTTAAACCCTGAAACTATGTATCCTGAAGCAACTCATGTGCGGCCATTAGATTTTATTAGGTGGGCTAAAATTGAGTCGCAAGTTTTCTTACATAATAGCTGTTCCTATGGGACCTTCAGAGAGCTAGTTAAATTTTTCTAACATAGAATTTTCGAGACCCATAAGTACAGGGAGAATCCTGGTGAACTCTTTCTCTTACCGACTCATTGATAATTCTTAAACATCAGGCTGGCACAGCCAGAGTAAAATAGTACTTTTTTCACAGTGCAGAGTGGTGGGTGTGGATGTTTTTGGAGCCAGTCAGTCTATGGCAGCTGCCTGACTCACACTTGTGCTTTGTTGCCCACTTACATCTTCAGAGGGCAGCCTGGGTGGGGATGCTCATCAGATGTGTTCATTTAAGGACAAACCCATTTGAATATTATGACAACATTTGGCAAACTTCCTCTACTGAATGGCAAGGCTGGCCCACTGCCTCTGAGAACTATTGCTTGTCCAGGAAACATGGGTCCTTTGATGTCCTTCCCACCATAGACCACATTCGAGGCCTTCCAACTAAATATGCAGTATAAGAGTCCCGGGTGCTTCACCTGGTCTGGATCAGCGGGTTTTGGACATGCAGTAAGTCATTTTACAACTTACAACTATATTCTTATTAAGTCATGAATGGAGAACCCAATGTTTCATTGAGATCCCGGGATCATAGGCTTCATTAAGAAGTCAGTAAACATTTACTGAAGTTCCATGTGGAGAATTCTGTACCATACTTAAGAAAATGCTCTCAGCCCTGGATAGCTAGCTCAGTTGGTTAGAATGCAGTCCCAACACGCCAAGGTTGTGGGTTCCATCCTCGGTCAGGGCACATAGAGGAAACAATCAATGAATGCATAAATAAGTGGAACAACAAAGTATTTCTCTCTCTCTAAAATTAATAAATATTTTTTAAAAAGAAAAAGAAGAAAAAGCTCTCTACTGCCTCAAGATGCTTATAATCTTACTGGGAATGAAGGAACAACAAAACCTATACAGGCAAAACTGTTTAACACAGATCAAAACAAAGTGAAAGCACAGAGAGGATATTAAGACATTGGAGTAATGAATGGGGTGAGGAAAAGAATATGGAAGGGAGTGGTAGACAGACATTTTTCTGGAGAGCAAGACAAGAGCATCGCAGAGTGGAGACAGAGCATAGACTAGGGCACAGAGGAGGCCAAGGGCAAGTTGGTGGACTTGGCTGGTGTAGAGAAAGCACAGCGGCAATCAACAGCGGGAAGGTCACGGCAGGTGCGTGGAGCTTTACGAGGAACCGACTCACCTGGTTCACAAAGACTGACAAGATGCTAGACCAAAGCCTCGTCCATTCTACTTTACAGGAAACAGAAGTTGATGGGGACCTTGGAGTTGGGAAAGAAAAAGAGGCCAAGGAGAATAATTGGTAGCAGAGGAGCTTTACAGCCAGATGAGGAATTTGGATTTTAACCGACAGGTAGAAAAGAAGCAGTGCAGAATCCTAGGCCAAGAAATGAGATGAAGAAAATGATGGATGGAAGCAATTATTTCAGATGCTTAAAAGGACTGGTTTATGCAAACAGCCTGAAGTAAGGGTGGCCTATTTCCAGTGGTTCAGACAGGGGTAAGAGCCCCCCCTTTCTAAGGCCCACTGTGAGATCCTGAAAGTAAAGATAAGAAAGGGGACCGTGGAAAGACAATGTTCAGAGATGGCTGGTAGAATTTAGTGACTGACTGAACAGAACTAAAGGGCAAAAGAAGAGACTTAAAATGATCTTACTGTTGGGGCCCAAGGAAAGGATCCCATGGACAGTAAATGAGAGGAAAAACAGAATGGCCGGGGTGGAAGCTGCTTTGGGCAGTGATGGGACACACAAATGGTTAGGAAAGGGGTGTGTGTGTCTAAAGTAGAGCCACGCAGATTTAGGAGCAATGCCTCCTTCTCCTGAATATTAGATAAGAGCTCACAACATTCTTTCAGTTACCAAATTCTTTATGTAAAAGGAACGTATTAAGTGCCTACTATGTGTGAGGTTTATAATAAAACTGTGTAAGGCTTATAATAAGGAGACAGAAAATTCCACTACTGAGTACAAAATGGTTTAAACATTACTGCAACAGTATTTAAAGGGTGCATTTTCATTTTTTATATTAATTTTCTATTGTTTGTAATTTGCGGATCACTGACATAGCAGTGCTTTCATCACTGATAGATGTGCCATCTCAACACAATTTATAATCAAGTAATTTTTCTTAGTATACTTGGATAGCTTCTTTTTCTCAAATAGCATTTATGCATTTAAATGAAGCTAGTGAATAAGATGGCTTTGGGTGACAGCAGGCTCCAGTTTCCACTGAGATCAGTCCTGATGACGAACCATGTGGTCCTCTGGAAGGGAGCATGTGCGTGTGCATGTTCTACGCTTCGCTCAGATTCTGGCCTTCTGGCCACGGCACTGGAACTACCACCAGTTATACTGTGGATTCCTGCTTGTTGGGAGGTGAGAAGGGAAAGGGAAATTCACACTTATTTTGCACAAAGCACCATGCAGGAATCCAACGGCCGTGGCCTCGGTTCACCATCAGGTCAGATATGATGGGCACCTGGGGGCAGTCGCCCTGCAGCACTGATCCCTCTCATCGTCTCGCTTCCCTCAGGCAACTGCTGTCTAAGGCGCTAAGGCTCAGGAGCTCAGTTAGTCTGAGGCTTGAGCCACCTACAAGTAACCAAGAGAAACCACTTAAAAAATTATTTCTTACACATTAATACAAGGTGGGGCAAAAGTCGGATTATCATTGTTCATATGGAATACAATAATTAATAAATAATAATATAATACTAAATTATGTGTTCTGTGTACTCACAACGGTAAACCTATTTTTGCCCCACCATGTGTAAAGCAAAAGGAGGACAAAAAATGGCTGTGGAAATCTTTCTTCATAATTATTAAGACCTGAAAACCTTTGAAGGAAACTTGTCGTGGATAAGAAAAGAACTTCTTCATAGAGGTTAAAGAGAAAAGTACCCAAAGACACAAACACATGAAACACATGAAGATTCTATAGCTATTCTATACAATGGCAGTTGCTCCTCTTATTCAGGAAACAAACCTGTTTTATAAAATGGAATGAAATCTTTGTCTAACCAAAGAGCATATTTTGTGTTCATTTTAGCTAGTCTTGTTCACTGGCTCTTACAACCATAAATGAGACCTTTCCTTTAGTAGGTCACCTTGTGCGTTAGTGGTTAAATACATTCTTTAAAATGGATTCAGTGTTAATTTTGTAGTATACAACCGAGTGCAATGGACAGTTAAATACAACAATTCTTCTCAGCCCTATATTTCTACTTCCTTTAGTAAAATTCTATCAAATGAATGGAAGAATCCTGTTAAATGTCCACTGTATATCCTCACTATTAATTTTTTTCACCACGGTACTATTACTGGTACCATGGCGGTTTCTCGTGTCTTCAATCTGTGCCGCACTCTCCATTCTCTGCTATAGCATCATTTTCTTTGTGTACACAGAAATTGGGCTTTCACACAGCAATTTCCACCAAACTATAAAAGTGCTAATGATGCCCAATTTAGGACATAAACAATTTACTGCTGTCCTCCTTTGAGCTTTCCTCTGTTTTCTCTAATCATCATCCTAAGAATATTATTTTGCCGAAAGCTGTGGGCAGGGTTGGATTCATCATAAGTCACAAGTTGACTTCTTTAGAACTGATGCTGACATTCGACTTTCAGCGAACCTATCAGTTAAGAAGTATACTTTGTGCCTGATGTTATTCCTGCCTGAATGACTGAGCCCAACCACTCCGTTCCCAGTTTGCTTTTATCACTGTGCTTGCTCAATGTTCCCTCCATAAACGACTCTACTGACTTCTACATAACTTTATCTTCTGTAGTATTTTCCCTCATTTATCACATTTGATTCTATTTTTCTTATGCAGTTAAAAATATTTCCTGAGTACATTTTGGTTCAGTGGTTAGTGCTATTTACATCACTTATTCCACAGTTTGGTTGATGGTTTCACAGAGCATATACGTTTATGAAACAGATTCACATTCACTGTGAAGAGACTGAAGTCTAAATTGCAACTGGGTTTCTCTATAGCTGTCTGTAAGCATGAAAGTGGACAAGACGGCCATTCTTTAATACTGTTTCCTCTTCATTTATAGAGGACGCCTTGAAAACTACAGGTGCATTTAGTTTTCTAATTTTTTACTTTTGGTTGTCTTTAAGGACTTCCATTCAACCTTTAGGAAAAAAATTATAATTTCTTATTTTCTGGTCCCACTTTTGGTTTCTTCCTTTTCTTCCAGTTGTATATTTGTTCTCTTTTTTAGAAGTCATTTTTATAAGTTATCTTTTGAATATACAGAGTCTAAGATAATTTTTTAAAAGAGAACTTGGAGTAGAAAATGCCTGAGTGTCTGAAATAGAGGGAGCTTGTAGAATTATAAGATTAAAAATATTTTTATTGTCTTCCTAATTTTGAATATTAGCGATCCTTTGAAAATTAGCCTCTCCTTCTCTTAGTATGGAAAATTCTCAAACAAATTTTTCCTGTTTACAATGAAAGAGATTCAATGTAAGTTATAGTATTTATTGAGAATCTGCTGTGGCTAAGATATTATACTGAGAAAACTTCTTTCACTTACAGGATTCACAACGATTAGACAAATTACAGATGATGATGCAAGTTAAACACTACATTTCATAAAAGAAATACCAAAGAATTTGTTGGGGTGGGGGTTCCATAGGAGAAGTCACTGACTTTTGCTGCATGAGAGGTATAAAGAAGTAGACAGAAATGGCTTTGTAAAGGTAGTGGTATGTAAGATGGGCCTTTAGGATAAGTAACATCTGAGAGATGAAAATAAAGATAAGGGGATATACAAGCACTGTGTAAAGAAAACAGTGTTTCCAAACACCCCCGAATTAATGGGGAAAATGGTTAAAGTCAAAAGAGTTTTTTCTCTGACATGGATTTCTAAACAACGTAATTATGGTTTGGTCCATGGTTATGAGCTTTAGGAGCTCCCACATAAGTGTCTTTGCTGCAGATGTGGTCACTGGCTGCTACACCAGGCAATTTGATCCATGTCTGTTCCTTAAACACATGCACATGCACACATGCACACACGCGCACATGGACAAAACCGTCCTGTATTCAGCAGAGTAAGATGAAGCTAGACGCAGAGGCTAGGTTTTCCTGTACTGGTTCTGTTTGTTTGTTCATGACCAAGGTGAAAGCTTCAAAGTTTAATAATGCAAGTGAAGATTGTGCCTATTCCCCTTTAACCTCAGAATTACTCTTTTCAACATAGTTATTTTGTAGAAACACAAAAAATAAGTCCAAGCTGGCGTAGTGATGTTGAGTCACTCCAAGAAGTGGCCCCAATGTAGTTTGAAGAATTTACTCTCCTCTCTACAAATCTAGGTTTATTTTATGAAACAGTTACATGCAGTTTTGTCAAGAGAGCAACTGGAAGTAATATCTCATGTTTAATTGGGCATTTAGATTTGAGAAGCAATCCAGTCCAAGACTTTATCATATGATTGCCAAAATAACTGGAAATTAGTGACATATGCAGGACTCTAAGATCTTCACCATTTTGTACTCTATATATCTATAGTGTAGTACATAAAATATTAATCAACACCTCACAAGCACAGTGTCTCAATTTATGACAATTTCTGTCATGTATATTAAGTTACTTTGTAGGAAAAATGTAATAAATTAAAGTACAATTTAGCTTCCACTTTCCCAAACACTTGGTCTCTTCTTACCATGTTTCTTAAAGTATATCTTTGATTCTTGGCAGATCAGTGAAAAATTAGGATTTGGTTTTTCAATTATATGTGCACTTACTAAAAGTATACCGAGTTTTCCTTTTTCTGATGTTATTAGAGGTGGATTACAGCTTTCCAAATCCAACCTTAGTATTGGGCTGGTCAAATTTAGTAGTTAAAATGAACACCTCAAATTCACAGTGTAATTGTGTACATTCCTTCTATTTATACAGTGAAAATGTGCTGTTCAGTACTGAAATGACTCACATATAATCAGAATTTATCCCCAGGGAAGCAAAATGTATACTTCTACATGAACCCATCAGCAATTAACTTTACCCTAATGGAATTAACACAGTGTACAAGTTCAGGAATGGGTACATGAGGAGAGGAAGGGAGAATGAAACTCATTCATTCCTTTGCTAAGTTCTGCAAAACAGCTTCCCTATTCCCACAATGTAACATTTCTCTTCCTTATTGCTAGCCTGGTTAAAGTCAATAGCCCTAAAAATCATCTACGTAGAGGTTTGCATCTTTCCCCCTAAAAACATAAAGATGAGCCTGTTATTAAAAGATGTCTCCTGCTAAACTGTAGTATCAGAGAGAGCATTTACAAAGCAAAATTTTGAAGAGGTAATCATAACTTCATACTCTCCTATCCTTGTGTGATTCACAGATTTGAGGATGGGGGTCACAACTAGTTGTTCCCTTTTGGTTACAAAGCCTTTCCAGATGAGGTCATCATTCTCATTACTCTGTTTCTTCCTGTCTCACTAGAGTGTCTTTCTAAAGGCAACCGAGGACCTCTTTAGTGAAATATTGAAGGCAGGGGATGTCTGGAATGATTAAAAGAAACAAAGCTTTCCCATAGTACTTGTCCTTTTCTCTGTAAGGAGATGAGGTAATATATAATCTCCTTTCTATATTACTACCACAAGGGCAATTTGTGGGAGGAGGAGATGGATTTCTGGGAGTGAAATAACTACTGCATAGCCAGGGCTATTTTCAGAAGGACTTATCTTCAATATCCTCATTTCAGAATTGGTCTATTTTCTCATAGCAATAGTTTGGAAAACACCAAGAACCTCCCATCTTCAAGGTAAAAATGAAAGTTATTTCCTTATTGTTGGAATATATGATGAAGAAAAAGGAAGATGAAAAAAATAAGAGATTCTGCTAATAAAAGGTGATGCACATGAATAAATGTCAAACCCTTCTGCTTGTCATGTGGGTTGTGCTGTTTGATCTTTTGCTCTGCAGTTCTATCAATGGACCAATAACCTGTGTAATCTGGACAGACAGCTAGTTTGCTTATAGATAAATTTAAGTAGCCTCAAGTGCCAGTAGACCTCTGTATCTTTACCCCAATAACTACTTCAAGAACAGCTACAGAGAACCTTACCATAGCACATGGAATTCACACTTGCCAAAGAAATCACTGCACGTGTAAATTAGTAAGTAATCATCACTTCCTCCCTGATACAGTGGCAGCTCTGCTTAAGAGTTTATGTTGAAATATACATTTTTATTAACTATTTCTCACTGTAGTCAGCATCAATTAAGGAGTATCAAACATTGAATCCCAGTTTTGGTACACCAGAAAACCAGAGAGAAGGAAGAGCTGAAAAGAAAAATTGACAAAGGCCTGGACTTTTCTTACACCTTTAAGAAGCTAATTGTATTTGTAAATTCCTGCTTGAAAACCTGACAATTGTCACTGCCAGGCTCTTCCTGGGTTTCTTCATCATATATTTTCCTCTAAAGTCTCTCAAAAAACTGAAGGGCTCCAGAGATGAAAATGAACTTGACAATCATGCTGCAACTAAAACTGATCCTGATTCTCTTCACCACTTTTTAATTCATTGCAGATGGTGTAAATGGGTGTTTGTTGGCTGGCAGGTAACGAGTCTTCTACATAATAGTGATCGAAGGAATCTCATGCCTGTTTACAGCCCAGCGTTGCAGCAGCTGTATGTGGCTATCACCCATTGCTATGCAACCTATAAAATATTGTGACAGGATGCAAAGTCAAGTCCATTTACCCCAATAGAAATGATGATTGGTACACCTGAATCTCAGTAGTTCACATGTGCTCTGATTTCATTCTCACTGTCTACATGGGTAGACAGCCTAAGATGTGATCTAATGTCTACTGCTCTAAAAGGAAAATGTAATCTGTTTAAACATCCAAACACTCCTCTTCCCAGGTACCGCCATTCATCACAACTGTCAGTGCTTCTGTGGAAGAGTAATGACCCTCAGGCATGAGATAATGCTCCATAGGGGCCTTATGAATGCCACTGCCAAGCACAGAAATTGATCGGTTTTCGGTGGGGCTGGTATGTGCATCATGAAAGACCTGTACTCACTAAATTACAAGTGGCTGTTTACTCCTTATACAATAAAGCCTAGGTTAGGGAGCCACAGACCCTGCTGACTTTAATTGTCCCAAACACATGAGTACTAGATGTGAGCCCATCAGTGAGATAGATTTAAACAGCTTGAAACTGAAAGTTGGATCAGAGTCATTCAAAAATACATTGGGAGATAACATGGGTTATTGTTGCCTTTCCATTCCTTTTCCTTTTCTTTTTTTAAATCCTCTCTATCCTCTCTATCAATGGAAGGTAACGACATCCCACCATCCAATATAAACACAATAAAAAACAAGAACAGAATAAGCGTGCCAGTGAAAAGTTAACTGTTTGTTTCCTTTCTCTGGGCTCCCTTTCATCTCTGAATTTGTTTGCTCATAGTTTCTACAAAGTAGGATAAAGATGAACAGTAGTTCATAGTACAAACTCATGATTTTCAAAAGATCTTCCAACAGGTCTATTTCCTCAACTAACCTATAATGACCTTTTCCTTTAAACCCTCCTTTCTCTCCCAATCTTATCTGTGTTTATTATCAAATCTCCGTGGGAAATAGGATAACTTGCACTCTGTAGACTATTCATACCTTGGTAAACGCTCTACTGCTATGAAAATTTAATCCAAGATATATCTCTTCCTCAGCTCTCAGACATCCTTTTTAAAGCTGGATATTCTCTTGTGATTTCTCTTTTGATTCTATCTCCTTTAGTTCCACTGGTAATACTGTGTCTTCAGGGCTTTTACATTCTAGTAAAGGAACCATGTTTTTCATATTGCTGTGATGTTATTTCCTAATGTACCTATGATTGTAAATTTCTGTCCAATCTTTTTTGTCAATAACCCTGTTAATATAAAACATTTAATGATTACAGTTTATTTTTTTAGTAAACAAGTTTTGGAAGTTCTGTTACTTTACTAGATCATAATATTTTTATGATTTTTTTAAGGGTGTAAAGTAGATACGGCCAAAACTGAAGGGAAAATAAAGATACTCTTTAAGCATCTATATTAAGTCACAAAACGCAGGTTGAAATTGCTTCAGAAATTGTTTTCTAACCTGTATGAGTTGAATGGCTCAATATAAATGAAAGGAAACTGAATCTTTTACTCACATTGATTCATTTCATGTTAAGAAAATTTACTGAGTATGAATTCATGAAATCACTACAGTTAGGAGAGCTCTTTCTCCTCTCTTTTCCCTTGGCAGTTTAGTGTTATGCCCAACTTAACTATACTTTTGATGTTCACAATATTCTGATTATTAATGTTTCTAGTGATGGAACTCATACTTTCCTGGGAAGAGAAACATACAATTAGAGAGATCTTAATAATTAATGAAATATACAAATGAGTTGATGAAATTGGAAACTCTCAGTATACTATCAGTGATTAAGAACTATTTTTAGGAGTTAGGAATATACTAGAAAAAAATAAAAAACACCAGATAGTGAACTGAGCAAAATGACCTTTGATGTGATGTGTCAACTAGAAATGTCATCCAGTTCAGGACTGGATACAAAGGGACACTGTGTTACCGAGCAGAGAGGAATTGGGTTACCTGATGATCTTTTCGGGAAGGATGCACTATGGTTTAGACACGTTTATTACCTGAGAGATGTAGATAAATCAGGGAAGATTAACAGCCAGTTTCGTTAGAAGGTAGCATATGAGCTCGTGTGAATAGTACTGGTTGTTAAAAGTTCTATATTCTCAGCTTTGATATGCTCTCACATGGGAATAGTCATTATTGAAATTTACATAGAATACTTTATATGCTGTTCCCCAGAGAAAGGGCAGCTTGGAAACTGAAGGGAGTGAAGTATTTAAAGCAGCATGAAGACCTGGGGTGGCAGAAGGGCAGGTGATTCTATAATAGGATTTTTCAACTTTAATTAAAACAGCAATAACAATAATATAATAACAACCAGTTGTTAAACCTTCATTTAAATAAGCTCAGTACATCCAGTATTTGCAATATGTCTTATATATATAGTACCTAATTGTTTTAGGTCTATGAAATAAGGCTATTCCATAGTACTATACTATGATGCTCATGTTTCCCTGGAAATGCAACTTGTAAGGTTATTTTAGGAATTCAGATTGTAAAAATCACTCCCAGTTGGTTACTCTTAACTTTAATGCCATTTTCCCATCTCTTCACACTTACCCTGTATCTGTAACCTACAGTCTCTTAGGAATGCCCCTTTGGAAAAGGCTCCTGCCCCTTACCTTCTAGATGCTTTTTAGTTATGTTTTCATATATAATTGCATAGTTTACCAATTTGTATTTTTATGAGTATCATTGAGAAATAATTCATTTTTTGTTTATTAGTGAACATAAGTTGTCTAAAAGCTAACAGTATAATATTTTTATACAGGTCATTATTACTGGGTGTATTTATTATGATTTATTATTTATTAAAGATTTCAGTTGGTTCAGAAAGTATAACAGAACTAACCTTTCCAGCAATGTTGGCAATTCACAAAAGCCCCAATACCTGGTGCTAATATCCACCCCTGGACTTAATCTTTTAATTCTGTTGGGAAACATCCACAACCACAAAAGAAGTTCTTCCTTTCCTGCCATTCAATCGAATCATATTTGTCCCCAACCCCTATAGTCATCTCTGTAGATGACTTTGAGGGGTGAATGGCGGCAAAGAAGCAGGACATTTAAACCTATATTCACAAAGGGCAGAAGAAGAGTTTGTGACCTTCGGCAGATTTCAGGGAACAGAGGAGGCAGACTTGTGATGAACCTTAGTAAGAGGGGCCCACCCTCTCAACAGCTCCCTTACCCACGGAGGTTCCCAGCTGCTGGTGACTTTCTCAGTTACTTTACTAATACTCTCCCTATCAAATAACTGTTCCATTGGCAAACAGCACTGGACTGTGCTCACATTTCCTTTTCCTCTTCCTCCCAGGAAGAACATTTTTGGCCAAAATGACTCCTTAATAGACCAAAGACCTAGGAGACGCTACACTTCATAAATCAGTTTCTGCTTCTTTGGCTGCCCAACATAAAACAGCTCAAACCCTCCCAGAGGCAATACATTTACACTGTCATGAGATTCCTTCCCATCTTCGTCTTTGGACATTTTCTTAACTATTAGTTGGGATTAATTCTCTTCCTGACCCCCTACTCTCCATTCTCTATACAGCAACTACAATGATTTCCTTAAGTGTAGAATCAGATCCTACCACAGAAATCTTCAAAGGCTGCTCATTGCAATTAGAATAAAATCCAAAGTTACCACCACGACGCCTGTATAATCTGGCTCCTGACTTCTGTTCTTATCACCTTTCCGATATACTTCTTGTTGACTAAGAAGTCAATAGTTCACCTGCCATAATTCACATACTCAGCTCGCTTTTGTTTCAGAGTCTTTGCAGTTGCTGTTCCGATCTGGATGAAATGCTCATCTTCCAGATCCTCATATGGCTGGTTTCTAAAAATCATTCAAGTCTCAGCCAGATGACCTCTCACTGCATACTATCTCTACTAGGTTATACTCTTATTTCCTTCATGTTCCTCATCAGTATGTGTTAATACGTTTACACATTTATTAACTATCTCCTCTAACTGGAATGTTCCATGAGGAAAGAAGGCCTTGGGAGTCCTGCTGACTTACTGCGAAACAAATGAATAAATTAATGGTTAAACAATTTAAAAAATGAACAGTAAACAAGGGCAATATCAGTGTTTTTCATCCGAGTGGTTCTTTAAATATACCTCAAAATGCTTTACTTTCCTTGCACATTAGCACTGGAAGTACTAGTTTTACTAGTTAAAAGCGCAGACCGCTGTGTACATAAATGACAGGGCCAAAATCACGTGCTGAGTAAGGACTGCATAATTCTGGTCTCACATCACGTCAGACCAGGAGGTCCTGCGATGTTCTTAGAATACACTTACAAACCAGGGATAATTAATCTGAGGTCCACTGACAGGCTTTAAGGGCCTATCGATTCACTGAACAGGGTCTATGTCCTCTTTTGGGGAGAAGGTCCACAACTTTCATCAGTTATCAAGGGAAGTCATAAACAAAAAGAGGCTGGGACTCCTTTTAAGCAATACCATTCGGAGACACTACACTATCCCATCTTCCTCTGTGGTGGTAAAAGCTCCTCGGAATACAAAGATGCCAGGCAACAAATTTCAATCATTGTCTCCATCTGCTTGGTTTATGCTCACTTTACCCAACAGCTTTCTTATAACTTTTAAACTGTCACTTTTTGGAACAGCAAATGAGATGTATGCCTGTATCCTGAACTCTGCTAAAACATCTTTGGCCAATTGGGATTTAATCTCATTTTTACCTGTATATGTTGGGTATGAGCATTTTATTAGTCTAAACTATACATAACTCTGACATTGATTAATTATACAATCTTGGGAAAATTTTTTATCTAAGTCCCAGAAGGTTTAAATGAGATACCACTGGGTTTGTTGAACACATGAAATTGCCACTTCTGCAGGTCAAAAATGGCTGAGTATTGATTGGTAAAGTGAAGTGTTCAACCTGTGGTAAGTATTCAAATGCTAACTGTCATCATTGTTAAAGAAATTATTCTCACTCTACGATCCTTCTTTCCTGTAAACATTTCTATGTTTACATTTAACATTACATGTAAACATTTCTAATACACCCATGAAGAGTGTATTGTTGTTAATGGTGCCGGGGATAGGGCTGCATTTGCCCATGATTTTAATTTATAATACATAAATTTTCCTAATTCTTACCATTTCAGCTACCTACAAATGATGCCACAGGAAAAGCGTCAAGAATGGGCCTTAGAAAATTAGATTAACAGAGGCTTGTTTTTGTCACACCGAGATGTATGACACACCTAAAAGTGCACACCTAGATGCACTTTTAACTGGAAAACTTCTGAATGTCACCAACCTTGTGGAGCAGGTTTGTGGGGACTGCACTGGTTTTCTGTTGCTGCCATAACGAAGTACCACAAATTAATGACTTAAACAACAGAAATTTATTACAGGTGTGAAGGTCAGTGGTTCTTAAATGGCGGCATCAGAAGGGCTGCTTGGAAAGAAAGGGGGCTTCAGGGTAGAATTTCTTCTTTTGTCTTTTCCAATAGTGGCTGCCTGCTTTCCTTGGCTCATGGCCCCTTCCTCGATTTTCAAAACCAGCAACGTAGCATCTTTGACTCTTCTTCTTTCCCCCACCACCCTCCCCCTCTAATTTTGCTTTCATTGTTCCACCTTCTCTGGCCCTCCTGCCTCCTTGTTTCCCTTAAAAGGACCCTTTTGATTACATTAGGCTTACCCAAATAATCCAAAATCATCTTCCCATTTCAGGAACCTTAATTTACATCTGAAAAGTTCCTTTCCCCACTTAAGGAAGTCCTTCCCTTCGCCACAAGTCCTGAGGATTCGGATATGGACATCTTGGAGGAGGAGGGGCTCATTCACTATTCTATCACCATGTCCAGTGAATACTCCTGATACCCAAATTTCAAATAGCAAGAAAGATAATATCTTGTTTCTTTAAAGCTCCTATCATGGTCAGTTGCATAGAATTTTTACATATACCTTCAAAAATGTTTAAAGAGATAGTAATTTACAACTCTGCAGCCTTACGTTTGGCACATGTGTATGGAAACCTTACTCTTAGTTTTGGTTGGTGGAGTCTCATTTTACCCATTTACCCCATTTTCAGTTGATCCTACTTATATTCCGACTTGTCCTTTCTGCAGAATTCACACTGCTATCCCTAGGCAAAGGATTGCTGATATGGTAAGTTCTTTCGGCTATACCTTCTACTAACTCAGATACATGCATTTTAGCCGGGATCCAACCAGGACAGAGCTCTGACACTTCTCATCACACCTTTCTTGTATCCACCCCTCAGGCACTATGTGCATCCTGTTTCTGTAAGCTAACCAGCATTTGCAGGTGCTAACACAAGTGAATCGACCATGAAAAATTTCCTCCCTCAGCGTCTCACTCTGATAAATTTAACTGTCTTTCTTCTTCTCTCACCTCAAATATGTACTTCCCTGACCCACATCTCCCCTGTTCACCATGTCCAGGGAGCATCGGTCCTGAAACATTTAAGCTTCATCGGCACAGGCCCATCACAGCAGCATAACATCCTTGTCCTGCTGGAAACTATTCAGCATCCAGAGGACCATCTTTCTGCTGATAACACTAAAATATAAAATAATGCCAACAGCTGGTGCTACAAATGGCTTTTAAAAACGATGTTCATTCACTAAAATTTCTCTTGCTACTTTTGACATGAAACACGCAGTCTCTAATTATTCTGATCAAGACGGTGAAATACAAAAACAAACTTTAATTGTGTTTAACAGATATTTAATCAGGACTCACTGAACTACAGATTAAAGCTGAAATTCATAAACCATAATTACCCGATTGTCGCAATCTTTTGGTCCACATTCTCCTTCCGTCTGGGCGTCTGGCACCTTGCCCCGATTTTCTTTTACTGTCTTCTCAGCTTCGTTACTGTTCATGTTTTCCAGCAGAGATTTAGCACAGATTACAAAATATCTGTTCTTGGCAACTTTCTTCATTAGCTTTTTTCCCCCTTGCAAAGAAGTTTATTTTTTTCCTACCAGAGTAGCTGGAGTAGGCATACATTTAGGGTGCTTTGGTGACACAAACTAATTATATAGTTACCAGGAGATAATACGGTAGCGGTAACTAGTTACTATAGTTATCACGTAGGTATCATGCAATTTCTTCAGCATGCCATGCGGTGTGTCCCAGTCACTATGTAATTACCTCATGTCATGACTGCATTGTTTTATGGAAAATGCTTATCTCACTCTAACAAAACCTTTCCCGCCACATTTGGGGGAAGAAAAGTGGAATTCTTAGGTCTCATTTCCAGTGCTGCTCTTTCCCAGTAAGATGTTGCCATGTGGATTTAAGAGAAACACCTGTCCTCTCTGAAAATTTGCTTTCACACGGAGCAAATGGAGCCACTCTGTTTTCTTTTCCTTCATTCCACCCAGGTGAGTGAAGTAATTATCAACAATACAAACACCTTCTCTTTTGTTTTTTAAAAAAAGTAAAGAGACAAACAAACACCCCCCCCCAAAAAAAAAAACCCAAAACAACAAAAAAAAAAACAACCCACCCAACCCAACCCTTCCCTGTTTACTTAAGATTCGTTTAGTCTGGCACTTCTCCCCCCACTCTTCCCTTTCAAATCGCAGTCACATTTGTTTTTTCCTAGAATTATGGTGTAAATCATTCTTAACAAGCTAGCTTGAAACTTGTCTCGCTCAGTAGAAACACATAACGCCACTGTAATTGAAACATGGAACGGGAAGCCTGAAACTCTTTCTATTTTTTTGGGCCACTCTTCAGAAGGACACGCCGAGTTTCCCTTGCAGTGCTGTAACCCCTGTGTCACACAGCTAGGAGAACATCACAGACCAAGGCAAGAGGATAAAGAGAAGGCACTGCAAAAGACAAGGTGGGTGGTTCCTTTATTTCCCTCAGTTGGGCGGTCAATCCTATGAAGCAAGGACTGCAGTTACTACTTATTTATCTCAAGCTGATGGCTTGAAGTCTGAGTTCACTGAGACCTCTAGATATGACATCTCCCCTGAGCGTTCCAGTGCAAAACACAGTACAGATGAAAACTGTTTCCAATTCTGCTTTTATTAGTCACCTCCCAAACTGATAGCTGCCCATTCAATTGTACACTTAACTCATCATGTTGGGGTAAAAATCATCCCCAGATTTAGAAGGGCTGGGAAAATTGCTATCCCATCCTCGAGCATTGTTCTTCAATCACACAGTGCCTCTAAATACAGCTGACAGCCTTTGAGATGCAAAATGCATCACTTTAATGTAGTAGAGGTCCCCTTCACTGCATTGCCAAATCTATTTAGCAGAATCTTCTTGGAATAATCTGTCCCTAGACCTGAGGATGCGTAGTGATTTTAAGCATTTTAAGCTAACGATAATGGTTAGTGCTGAGAACAGATGTACCTGGCTGTGATGTGATCTATTCCAGTAGGCTTTTATGAGCTGTTCATTCCTATTGACTTAGCATTTTATGTCTATGCTTTTGCCTGGTGTGATGGTTGCATAGGGGTGTCATGTGTGTATTTTCCCGATGTGTGATGGCTGCACAAGGGGCTCTGTGTATTTTCTCAGTGCAATGGCTACACAGGGTGTTGTGTGTGTGTTTGCCTGGAGTTATAGCTGCACATGTTGTTGTGTGACCCTTCCCCCATTTGATGTCTGCTTGCAGGGTCCTATGTGTATCTTTTTCCTAGTGTGATATTTGCACTCATTGCTCTGCTAATGATGGACATTTCTAGCAATTATCTATCTACAGGGTCCTGGAGAAAGAAATGCACTACAATCAATAAACAGTGCTAGACAGGCCCTTGTAAACATGAAATGACACCCCTGTATAAGTGCCATTTCCTACCATAGCATGTTAAAATCCAAGTGCTGTTTGTTATCTTATTGGCACTGGGATATAATTTCTATGGTCTCCCCATCTCTTTCATAAATTTAGTCATTTGGGGGGGGTCTGAGATTGCTGCTGTTGGAGGGCTTTTACACATGAATCCATCTGATGACATTTCTCACTACAATGTCCTACACATCACCTCTTATCCTCCATCCTGACTTGCTTCGCTACAATAGCTCATATTCTGCAAGTGAATACCCCTTTCATTTACTCCTGCAGCTTCACCAAGCCCTCCCAACATGCCCCCATTCCACACACACATACACCCCCCTCCCTTGCCTCTCTCTAGTTCTGTATCCCTCCTGTGTGCACCAAGTGGAACTGACAAAGGAAAGAACCAATGGAGTTAAAGTCTTTTGAAACCCCTGGAATACAGATGAGCTGGGAGGCATCTGGAAACAAAACCAGACACTTGAAATCAAAGAGACAAGTAAATTACTATCCTAATCTAGGAAGAATAACTAAAGGTGTCAGTGGGGTTCCATTGATAGCACTTGGCCCTGGGCCAGAATGCCAAGGGTTCAAACTCCACGCCAGCTTTGGGCTCAGGCCCAAGACTTGCCACTGCAGGGCGCAGAAGCACGTGCAGCAGTGTTAAAGGTGTCCGCCTTTTGCAGAGAGGTTAAGTCCAAATCCTTCTGCCTGCTTGTCATTGTACCCCAGAGGGATGCAGAGATCACCCTAGTTTTCTCTTCAGTGCCTTCTCCACAGGACAGGTTGGGGAGGAGCTAGGGCTCGGTAGCAGTATTTGCTAATATCAGAGTCTTGTACAATTAGTGAAATGCCCCCTTTCTGATGAAGCTGCTTGAAGAACTAAAGCATATGCAAGAAAATGCACTTGCCCCTTCTTCCCCAATAAAAAACCTGATATCTGTCCTAAAATTCTTCTGTCAATGCAGACAGCTAAGTTTGGAATCCTAAAACCACGTGTCTGAATGAAAGGAAATGTTTTCATTGGAACAGCTTACATGTCTGGTACACTTGCATAAAAAGTATTGCATAGCATTTTAGAGCTAAAATTGCTATAAAATGCTTAATACAGTAAGAATAATTATGAGATTTTGCATGCACAGCTGGTATACAACTAAAGTCTCAGCAACAGATTCAATGGAGCATGGGAAACCATTTATAAAAATTCCTGGTATGCCAGTTTGATTCACCATCAACAGCCCATCAATACTCACTCCACTCTTTAGGTGAATCGGGAAGATATTTACCTACCAAATGCTTTATTGCGTGTTTCATGGATGTCATTTATCATCGATTCAAGCAATTCTTTTCATTCTATCATTTCTTGATAGTAGCAATATAAATTGTAACAGATCATGAATGACCTGAACATAAGGCTTCTCCATTGATTACAAGAGTTACAAATATAATAAATAATGAACTGAAAGACCGAATTATTAATTAAGTCCACTGCAGTACTCCCTCCCCCCACTTTTTCACTCCCTGGTTTTTCTATCCCTTCACCTCTCCTTATTCCCCCTGTCCTAAAAGATTCGAATCCTTGAGTTACTTTCTGGGTACTCTGGACACCCCCTCCTCCATCCTCTGCCATAGCCAAGCTGGCCTTGCCCTTCCCTGGGTAACACCCCAAATGCAGAGGTCTTCCAGTACTTCCTCCTCACTCAGATTATAACAGTTCTTAATTTTCCACTCCTTTCTGCTCCAGCTAATATTCACTTGAAAGGGAGCTTAAGTAATTTGGATGAACTGTTAATGGTTAGTAACGATTTAATATAGATTATTTCTTGGTAAAAAATGAATTTAAGAATCAGTGAAAGAATCTATTTATTGTGGCCTTCTAGGCTCTATAGAAAATGTCGTAATAGGTGAAATAATTCCAGTCAGAGCCGCTGCCGGATCTTCCATTGCATTGTCCGGTCAAAGGAAGAGAAGCCACTGTGGGTACATGGGAACCCCCAAGGGGACAGTCTGAGGACACAAAGGCAGCATGGTATAATATCAAATGAATTGGGCCAGAATCAGGGAACCAAAGTTTGAGTATCAATAAACTTTGCCACCACCTGTTTTAGTAAGTCATTCAGTTCCTTCAACTGAGACATGAGGCCCTTGCATTAGAAGATGTCTACGGTCCCTTCCAGCTCTGACAGGAAGGTCGTATCACAGCTCCTTGACTGAAGGTCACTTGGCTCCTCTGGTTCATGTGCTTCCTCTAGTTATGAATTAGAGGCTCTGAATTCTTCCACATGGAGCCATCCTACCTGATGGGGCGTCGAAGCCCATAAGTACCTTTTAAGCTCTCTACTATCTGCACACACTGCTCTTGAGTTGGCTTCTTTATGCTATATACATATTTTCTCAGCATTTCGTTTCTGCTCATTTACTTAATTCTACTAACATTGAATGAGCACTTTCTACATACGCATGGAACACAGCACTACTTATTGAAGATAGGGTTGAACAGGAGGATACCATCTCTGCTCCCTAAGAAAGACAAAGGAATCTGCTTTTTGTTGATTCCATGCATAATGCATAACCACACAGTCATCTAAAACCATAAAATCAGTCTAGAAAAATAAGACGAATTGGACTTAACTAATCTGTGTCCAATGCAAAATACTGTTTATCTCAACAAAAGAATACGATAATAATTTGTATTAGAAAATTGTAGTCATTCAAACAAAGGGAATTTCTCAACATGTATTTTGAGGTTTGATTTATATTAAGGACAACAACGTGCCCTGGCTGGCGTGACTCAGTGGTTGAGTGCTCGCCTGCAAACCAAAGGGTCGCTGGTTTGATTCCCAGACAGGGCACATGCCTGGGTTGTGGGCCAGGTCCCCAGTAGGGGGTGTGTGAGAGGCAACTACATATTGATATTTCTCTCCCTCTCTTACTCTCCCCCCCCAAAAAAAATAGAATAAATAAAATTAAAAATAAAAGGACAACAACTTGGGTTGCAAGAAAGATACATAATCACTCAGCAATAAAGTCCTATGATAAAATTTGGGACCCCTGTGTATAGTATATAGGAAAGTGAGAAGACAGAATATTTTTTGTTTAGTCTTATTTTCTCTGAGGATTCTCTTATCCCTCCAAATTTTCTTTCATGCATTAATACTAACTATTATTTATTGAGTCCATATTAAACTCCAGGTACTTCAAATATATTATTGCATGTCAGGAAAACAACTCTGCAGTGTAGATATTATTACCTTTACTTTAGAGATGTGAAGTCTGAGGCTCAAAGGGGTGAAATCATTTGTTAACTATGACAGATAATGCAGACAATGTGGGGAGTTGGGGTACCGGCGCAGGCCAGTCTTTGTGCCACACAGCTCCATAACAGTTCTTGGCTCTGCCAAATACAACTACTTACAAAAATAAGCAATTTTGCTTGAAGGCTTTGTTAACAAAGGAAACATCCTTTATAATCTTTCTTCACATTCATTTACTGCATTACATATAGTACAATGAAAACAAGAGATGGTTAAGATTTTTCTCAGTGGATTTGTCTTTTCCTATTTATTTGAACTGAGATACATAATTCCATTTGGGGCTCTCAAAGTGAAAGTGTGCTATTTGCTATTGGAATAAGTATTTGGTATTAATTGATCAGACATGGATAAGGTGTGTTGTTACAACTATATCTGTAAGGTATGATTTACATTGTTCTACTGCATACTACTCTGTCCTGTTTTTCATTTTCTTGCACTATGGGCTTTTTGTTTTGTTTTTATGAATTTAGTCACAGTTGGTTGTGTTTTGAACTTTGTAAAAATATAATGCTAAGAAAATTAAAAAAAGAAAAAGAAAATATTTTCAAAATGATGTCAAAATCAAATCTACCCCTCACTAATTTGATTTGTAGGAAATGGAGAACAAAGTATTGCAAGCAGAATGCTTTTAAATACATCCTAATTACTTCAATGTGCAAATGCATTGACTAAATTGAAGCATGCATTTAACACTTTGCACTTCAATTGTGCTTATTCATCTAAGTTCCATAGATAGCATTTCCATGGGAAAAGAGGAGATAAACTTCACTACAAAGCCAGTCATTCCACAGTGAGTGAGGGGAAACTCTTGCTCTAAAGTTCAAGCTCACTTCTTAATTCAGCTCACTTTGAACCAATGCAGAAGATTATGAATCAAAATAACACAAAATAACAGATAATTTACTGTAGTTATTCAAGTTTTCCCAAGTGACCCTGTCTTCCTTATTCTTCTTTTCTACTTTCAGTGGGGCTGGGCGAGGGGGGCGGGGGAGCCAAGCCATATGATATGGACAGGGCAAGTCCTGGGGAATGGCGCCCTGGGGCTGGAGGGATCTGCAGTCAAGGCTGGGATGGGGTCAGGATTCCAAGGTTACTGAGAGCTTGGTCTGGAACTAGCTACACCAGAATCACATGAGTAGCATGTGAAAAAGACATATTTCATGGTCTCACCCCAGAGAAAATAAACTGAGTAAGTATCTCTTGAGGTGAAACTCAAACAACTACATTTTAAATGAGTTTCCCAAGTAACTCTTATACTGAAGCTTCAAAAAAGCCGTGGTTTATGCACTTAAGTTCCCTAATTCTATATCCACTGAGAGCCCCTGCTGGTATATCTGTACCCTCCGTCCTAGTTGTCAAGATGCATGTGTAAATACAAGCGGCTTTCCTGGGAGCCATTAATTCTAGTAATAATAGCTCAAGGGCTTAGCCAGGCATGATGCTATTTAATATGTTAGATCTCATCCACGGCAGGGACTATGAGGCATGTATTATTACTATTCCCATCTTTCAGATGAGGAAATTGAGATTCAAAGAGATTTAATAACTTATTATGGGTGTCACACTAATCACTGCGAGAGCTCTTAACAACTACATAGCCTTTACTCATAGCCTTGCAGGAAAATATGTTCTGAAAGATGTGTACTCCCAAAGATGTTCATGATTTGGTGATAGCATCATTACATAAAAAAAAACTTGCCTAAATGCAAGTAAAATTGGTTATATAATAATACATAGGATGTGAACATTTGTATACAAGTAACTTTGTCTTTAGATTATTTTTATAATTACTCAAATCATCTAAATTAAATTTTTAATCTTTCATTAGGCCATTCAACAATCATGAACTTTGCCAGAACCTGAGGTAACAAAGACAAACAGGACCCAGCATCTGCCCTCACAGGACTTGCCCTTCTGAAAAAGACATCAGCTCATGTACAGACGGTTCTGGGTTAACCTGTAGTCAGGGGAGGCCCGAGCTGGGGAGAAACCGGTTCATTCTCTTGGCAGAAGAAGAAAAAGAGGGTGTGGTCTGGAAATTTTTAGTTTCTCCAGCAGTTTGCCATTGGCTAGCGTAATGAATGTAGACTTAAAAAAAAAACATAACATATTTACTTATACCGTTTTGTTAGAAAAGAGGCAGATAAGTTCATTGTATATTTTGAGCTGATAAAACTTTATCTAGTTCATTCCTTCTGGCCTTCAACTGGGTTTCTTTTCTGGCTAAATACTGGGTACAGAGCCAATTAGGTTGTGATGTTTATTCATTCTTACACAGAACAGCTGACATTCTGTTCTTGAGATGGGTGCCTGATAAATTTTATCTGTAGTAGTTCGTTCCACCCAATATAAGTGGTTCTATAGTGACATTGGCTGTGTCCTTTACACTTCATTTTCATATTTTAATTACTCAAAATTCTATTATTAGATTATGAAATTTTTTCACAGTGAGAAATTTAGAAGTTAAAAACAATTGAAAACATAAAAAGCATGATCTAGATTTCTTCCCTTGTGATAATCTCATATACATGTAAGTGTGATATGAGCATGTTAATGTCAGACGTGACTGATGGACTAAGGAAAATGATGTTCTGGAATGTCAAGTGCAGGCTGATAACCTAAGGCAAATGTATGGGAACCTTCACCTCCCACTTCAGAAAAAGAAAAGACTCTGAAAAACACTGGGCAATAGGAACAATTTGATATGATTTGGAAAAAATATATATATAATAGTTAATATGACATGACTCCTGAAATCTCTATCTTGGACATTTCAGAACCTTAATAGGAAAAACAAAACATTTGAATTCCTTTAAGAGGTGAGAAATTATAGACATGCATTCTTAAGGCGAATTATTATCAAATTTGAATTCGATTATTTGCTATTTGTTCTAATTTTTACTTTTTTATTCAGAGTATTTGTTTTAGAACACTTAAAAAGTTTAAGAAAAAAGAAATAAAATATTACTCAATTCTACCATACACAGGTAACTACTGTTCACATTTTAATGTTTCCTTTGATTATAATAAAATGCTTTCATTTTTCTAATTTGGGATGTTAGGTATATGAGTTTCTTTTGGATCAGATATTTTAATTACATTATATCATGAGCATTCTTTAGTAAAAATTATTTAAGATATCTTTAATAACTATGTAATTAATAATTATGACATGCAGTAATATAATGGATGTTCCATAATTTGTTTAATGATTTTTCTATTAAAACATTTAAGATTATTTTTCTCTTCTTTCACTTTTGTAAATGACATTGTGATGAACATCTTAGTATATAAATCTTTGAGTTTATTTCCTACAGGTAGATTCCTAGAAGTAAAATTATTCTGCCAGAGGACACATTTTTTAAGAAAGGTTCTTGATACTACGATGCCATATACTTCGCAGAATTCTATGTCAATATATACTCCCATTATCCCTATTACATGAATGCCAGTTTTACTGTACAATCACCAGCATTGAGAGTTATTATTTTTATAAATCATGTATTTGAGTGCTAATAAGTTAAAATGCCTTTTCGCATGTTTACTAGACATTTATTTTTCCTCTTTCATGATTCTTTGATAATCTTGTTAGATGTTCTACTTGAACAAACATGTATCTCAGTATCTTCGTATCATCTCCTTCCACTCCCCCTCTAATGCTGTCATTGTGCTCTGGACTCTCCTTATTTCTCCCTGAACCATGGCCTCGTGGCTCGCTGGTCTGTATGCCAGAGTTCTTCCACTCTGACCCAGTCTGTAGACTGCTGTCTAGCAGCACTTTTGAAAATGCTGCTTTGACCATGTCAGTCCTGACCAAGTAGCTCCCAGTTATTCATCAGTTGGCTAAATTCAACTGTCTTACTCAGGGGAAAATAAATCCCATTCTTGGACATTTCCTTGCAAATTCTGTTAAATAACTTCAGTTATTGATGTATGAAACCTATATGCAGTTAAGGTTACACATCTACATGTAGGTATTTATATATGAGATAGAGAAAGGGAGACACACACACACTCACTGGAAGGGGCTTTACAGAGCATCGAGCCCAACTCTTTGCATTTAAAATGAAGAAACTGATTCAGAGTTCAGTAAGTTACCCAAGGTCATAGAGCTAGCTAAATGAAGAACTGGGAGTAGAAACAAAGTTTCCTGATTCCAAGTTCAGTGCCTTTTAAATAGAGAATAATAAAAATCATTTTTACAATTTAAAGATTAGAAACAGCTGGGTAGATAGTTTAATTTTAACCAGTTTTTATGTATAAAAGCTGGTTAAAATCACTCCACAAAGAGGTTGAGTGTTCTTATAAACACAAGTAATTTGTACTTCTTATAGATTGATCAAATATCATCAAAGTTTCCATAAAATTTGCACATCAGCAAATGATACAGTTTACAGTACCTTGCTTTTTTTCTTGTTAACCACATTGTTTTATTAGTCTGATTTACTACAATAGAAGCACTGAAATTTTTATTCTAGCATGTTACAGATCATCATTAAGGTTTTCGTTAATATCTAGTGATACTCAAGGAAAAATAAAATTTTCCTAGCAACTTCTATAAACAATTTCCTTTGACTATAATTGAGGATTTTAAGAACTATCCTTAAAAAATAAAACAATAAGAACTATTTCAAAATGCCCCTATTTAAACAGTTAACAACATGAACTATTCTGGAAGAATATGGGCCATTATCAATTGAATATGATACAACTATTGCTATTTAATCACTATTTCATATTCAAGAATCACACAGTATTTGTCAAATGAAAACTTAACAATAGTCACTGATGTGAGAATGGGAGTTGCCAAATATACTTATTATTTGTAGAAGCAGGGTTGGGCAGAGGGGCAAATGTGGAAATAACTATGAATGGAGCTAATTTGAATAGGGGCTTATTGATTGTAAAGGGTTGGTTCACAAAGTATGGGTCTGCCTGACAAAAGTACTGACAGCAAGAGTATTTATTAAATCATATGACTATTCAATCATTTACAAAATCTAAGGTTTCAATGAATAGGTGGGTCATCCAGCAGTAGAGAGATAATCTAAAGAGATCTCAACTATGCTTTCGTTCTCTGCGTACATGTGTGTGCACACAAAACAGGTCCATTCATTTCATACAAAACAAATATTTACTGAGCACCTACTTTGTGCTAGAAGGCCTCTACTACCCAAGTAAATGATCCAGCTCTTTGTGAACATCCTCTCCAAAGCTGAATCCTAAAAATGAGTAATAACCTATACATGAGATAATATATTACTACAAAAAAGGAGAAATTGGGCAGAAGTTGAGGAATAAAAAAGTAGCATCATAGATTTCTCATCTCAAATAGCATACAATTTCATTAATGATGATAATTTAAAGAAACAGGCCTAAATAGTTTTGTAAAAAGTGACAGCAATCATTACTAGAAGAAAAATGATGCTTTAAGTCTTCCAAATTACTGGACTGATAACAAGCGAAACAGTCATATATCGAGAAAGAACCAACAATGCGTAAAAACACAGACAATATTAAATAAAATTTCTAAGATAGACCCAGATATATTTTTACAATAGATATTAATTAATGTGTTAAAGATAAACACCATAACATAGGTTTGAAAAGACTCCACTAAATCTAAACATAGGATAGTACTTTAAGAGCACAGGTTTTGATAGTGGAGAAAACTGAGTTCAAATCTTACTTCTGCCATTTACTAGTTATAATATTTTTTCTAAGGGGGAATTTATTTAGCCTATTTGCTTCAATTTCCTAGTTTATGAAATGGGAATAAAAGTTACTGATTATAGAGAGGACTGAATAAAATAAAATCTATAAAGTTCAGTGCCTAGCCAATTAAACATTCAATAATAATATTATTTATACTATTTGTTCTTAAATGATGTATCTAAATATCAGAGTTGTAAAACACAAAGAATATTGTCCAAGACATATTGTTAATTGAAAAAACTGATGCAATACAAAATAAGAAAGAAGCAGACTGAGACTTAGAAAGAAGATGATCATTTCTGCACAAAAACCTAAAAGCAGCAAAGGCCGCCAAAGCCATAAGCAAGGTGAAATCTGTGTCCAGAAGCACACAGAGGAGACTGAGAGTTAAGCTCTTTGGAGTAAGCAAGGGGGCCAGAAAGGCTCCATGTGAAATGGTGGACCTGACCCTGGCTCACTATTTTAGCAAGAGGCTGTAAAAATTTTGTTCAACATTGCTTGAGGCAATAGCTTACATACAGTGGTAAGTTCTGGGAGGTGGGAGAATAAGAACACAATTTCACGATCTTCTTACAAGGTAGAAGCTGAAAGCTACCATTCTAAGATTTATATTGGGACTAGAAACCCAGGAATCCAGATAGAGTCAACTGCAAAACTGCTAGTGAGGAATGTTTGGAGAGGGAGGGAAGGAAGGAGTGGGGGGGGGGAGAGTGAGAGAGAGAGGGAGAGAGAGAGAACCAAGACACAAGACAAAAAAAGCCTATGACCAACATTAACCTGCCCCCTGCCCCGAAATCTAAAACATAGCAAAGAAATCTAATGTTTAGAAAAACAACCAACAAAATTAATCATTGGAACATTCAGTCTAGATGAATTTGATTTTATAGAATTGCCTGACAATGACTTCCATGTGAGTATATTTACATTGCTCAGAGATAAATAAAATGTATCTATAAAAGAAATGATTAATAAAAACAGAGCAATAAGGTAAGAGTAAGTGATAAGGAAGCAAATACATCTAAAAACTGAAAAATATGTTCACTGACATAAAAATGCAATAGATAGAATAATTTAAGATGGGGCAATTTCAAGGAGAGGATTAAGTGATTTGGAAATTAATATTAAGAAATTTACTCAGAATACAAATCACAGAAAGTAAAACATAATTTTTAGAAAATGAAAGAGCAGCGGAGATTGGGTAAAATGAGTAGGAAACACCAATATATATCTTATAAGAATCCTAAAAGAAAATGAAGGTAGTGACAGAGAAACAATAAAGAAAAAGAAAATACCTGAGAATTTTCCAGAATTAGAGTCCTGAGATTAGACAGTATATCCTGAATTCATAACAAATAAATCAAAATAATTCAACAGCTCGACATATTTCAGAAGACCTCTAAGACATCCAGGACAAAAACTCTTAGTTGCTAGAGGAGAAAGGCAGACTACATATGCAGAGAGGAAGAAGAGACTGGTAGCAGATTTCTCTTAAGTAATGATAAATGATAGAACAACAGTCTAAGATATATTTGAGTACTATCTTCAAATGCTGAGCAAAATTCCCAGATAAGTTGTTATTTAATATTAAAGATAAAATACAGATACTTTTAGATATAAAATGAGTGTACCTCTAGGCCTAGAGAATTACTAAAAGGTGTAATTCTACAAGAAGAAAAGAAGCCATAGACTCTAAGAACAGCAGCTGCCACAGCAATAACTAAAATATATGAGTAATATAATTATTGACTATAAAAATCAATGGTTACCATTTATGTATATGTTTAACATAAACAAGTAAAACTAAACCTTCATTCAAGTTATATAACGAGACTGATACTTAGTATGTAGATAAAGCATGCCAGGCACCTGTTTTTCTTGCATTAAACAGAAAGCCAGAAATACTACAAAGTGAATTTTAATTTTTATTAGAAAAACACGCACTTCCGGCCAAGATGGAGGCATAGGTAGACACACTGTGCCTCCTTGCACAACCAAAATAAGAACAACAATAATTTAGAAACAAAATAACAACCAAAACTGACAGAAAATTGAACTATAAGGAAGTCAGACAACCAAGGAGATAAAACAGAGACATTCATCCAGACTGGTAAATGGGGCAGAGTCGGGTAGCTGAGCAGAGACAGGTCACGGCACAAAAAGCCGAGGCACCAGGTGCCAAAAGCACCTCCAGTGCACAGGCAGCTGGTGACTGTGAAGCGGGGAACAGCAGGTAAGGTGGCTGAGCAGGCGGTCCCACATTCATGTGCAAATAACTGCGGAGCGAACAGACCACCCAACCGAGGGCCCCAATACCAGGAAATAAAGCCTGAAAACAGCCATAGAAAGCACCAATAGAAATCACCTGTGGGGGTTGAGGGGCAGGGCGTGACTCCCGGCCTCACAGGAGAGTTCGTTGGAAAGACCCACAGGGTCCTAGAACATACATAAATCCACCCACCAGGAATCAGCACCAGAAGGGCCCAGTTTGCTTGGGGGAGTAGGCGGAGGGGTCTGGGATCTGACACAGAGCAGAAGGAGCTCCACTGTTCCCTCTCGGATCCCACCCCCACATACAGCATCACAACCCAGCAACTGGGATGCCCCACCCTGGTAAACACCTAAGGCTCCACCCCTCATACATAACAGGCAAGACCAGACCAAAACAATGGCCCAAACAAAACAGATCAAAGCTCCAGAGCTAATTCAACTAAGCGACCAAAAGATAGCCAACCTATCAGATGCATAGTTCAAAGTACCAGTGATCAGGATGCTCACAGAATTGGTTGAAGTTGGTTGCAAATTAGATGAACAAATGAAGGCAATGCTAAGTGAAATGAAGGATAATGCACAGGGAACCAATAGTGATGGGAGGAAACCTGGGACTCAAAACAATGGAGTGGACCAGAAGGGAGAAAGAAACAACCAAACAGAAAAGAATGAAGAAACA
>PVKM010005759.1:0-46748 GCA_004027735.1 Carollia perspicillata | reverse complement strand
TGTAATCAACAGCCAGGTTTGGGAAATGTTGCCTTGGAAATTTATTTAGCTTTAGGCTATGGAGGGAAGTCACAAATAAGGCTAAAGGAAGACCAGTCTACACAAAAGCAAAGACTGTAAGAAAATTTAACTGCTGTGAGAACCTAGGAAGCTCTTGAGGTCATCAACTTGAATACATACATAAAAATCTGTAGATTCTTTGGAAAACTTCAATACTCAATTAAGTGAATGGGAGAGAGATACAATAAAGACTTACTGGGCCAGTAGGAAGAGTTAGAGACCCCTGATGCTATGATTTAGAAACTGTCCTTATCTTTCACTTTTAAATTGCTTAAGCAACACCTTCTGGTTAATATATTGCTCTCAGGAAAAATATTGGTAAGGGTAATGTATAATATGATTAGTCTTCAGTTTATCAGTATCATTATTGACTAACATATTACAGTGGTTTTTGGCAGGGAAATTTTATACAATGACCATTTTCTATACTAGACACATAATCTTGGGAAGTATAACAGATTTATGGATATATTAATTGAATTATGGGATAATTTTTCATTCCTTTTTTCAGAGCCTTAATGTCAAGTATGTTATGACTCTTGTATATTTCAGAGTTGATATATGACTAGTCCTGATACCATTCATTAGCAAATAATTCATATATGAAAATAAAGAGCAATGGATTTTATTGAAAGGTGAGGCTCTGAAGAATAGGTTTTAAGTAATTATTTATCCTCTCTTTCATTCCTAGATCTTCCTATTTGACTTTTAACAGCTTTATTCAACTATGATTAGAACACAGTCAACTTCACAAACATTTTTAAGTGTACAATTTAACACAGGTATGCACTGTGAAATACGCAAGCGCCAGTGAAGCTATCACCACAATAAAGGTGATGAATTTATCCATCGTCCCCAAATTTCCTTGTGCCATTTTGTAATTCCTCCTCTCCTCTCCCTACCTCAGCCTGTCACCAGGAACCACTGGTCTGTCTTTTGTTACTATGAATTAAGTTTTCATCTTCTAGAATTTTATATAAATGGAGTCATAGTGAATTTACTCTATTTTATTTACTTTCTTCATTTGCTATAATTACTTTGAAATTCACCCATGCTTTGGCTTTCATCAAAGTTCATATTTTTTATTATTAAATTTATTAGGGTTGCATTGATTAATAAAATTATATAGGTTTCAGGTGTAAAATTCTATAATACATCATCTGTATTTTTCATTGTGTATTCACCACTGAAATCAAGTCTTCTTACATCACCATTTATTCGACCCCCTTTACTCTGTACTACTCTCCCAGCTAGCTGCCTTTCTCTCTGGTAGCCACCATACTGTCGTCTGTGTCTATAGAACCAATCTTTAGATCCCTCCATGTCTTTACTTTTTTCTCTCATGGAATCTACCCTTTCAAATTTTTTCTCCAATTTCTGACTATGTTTCTCTACTGTATCTTCAAGTTTGCCAATTCATTCATATTTGGTGATATATATTGTACATTAATATATAATATGTAACACAATCATATGCAAATATATGATATATATTACATAAATATACACTTATATAATATATATTTATATAGCATATCATATAAAATATACCATACATTTATATATAAGTAAATATATTTTATATAAAATTTATATATTTATGTATATTTTATATGCATAATATGTTATGTATTTTTATATAAAATATATTTTTAATTGTTTTTCAGCTACAGTTCTCCCCATTTTTCTTCCATCACTCTCCCCTGCCCTACCCACACCCCAACATCCAATTTCTATCCTCCCCACAACCAGTGTCTTTGTCCATGTGTCCTTTATACCTGTTCCTTGACTTGACCCTTCCCCTTTGTTTCCCCATCATCCCCCTCTCCTACTCTCCTCTGCTTATTGCCAATTTGTTCTTTATTTCCATGTCTCTGGTTCTATTTTGCTCACATATTTGTTTTGTTGATTAGGGTCCACTTATAGGTGAGATCATATGGTATTTGTCTTTCACCACCTGGCTTATTTCATTTAGCATAATACTCTCCAGTTCCATCCATGCTATCTCTAAGGGTAGGAGTTCAAAGGTCATGCATTTTGCTGAGTCATTTATGGAATAAGTTTGTTTATCCACTAATCTGCACATATGCACTTGAGAAGAATGTGGGTATCCTGCTCTTGTTGGTCAGTGTTCTGTAACATCAGTTAGGTTGAGTTGAGAGGGTTGTTCAAGTCTTTTATATCCTTTCTGTTGACCTGTTCTATTAATTATTGAATAAGTATCGAAACTCTCAGTATAATTGTTGGTTCATCCATTTCTCATGGCAATTCAATCAGTTTTTCCTTAAAGTATTTGAAGCTCTTTTATTAAGGAATTAAATATTTAGGATTGTAATATTTTGTGATGTTATGTTATTGCTAACTGGACCCTTTATCATAACAAAATTATCTTCCTTACCCATATTAATATGCTTTCCTCTAAAAATTACTTCAATATTAATATAGCTGTTCCAACATTTTAGTAGCTTTTTTGAGATATTATTTACAACCATAAAGTTCACTTGTTTAAAGCATACAGTTCATTAGCTTTTATTTTATAATGAGTTATGCAACTATAACCATAATCTAAATTTTAGATCTTCATCATTCCTCCCACACCCCGAAAAAGCTTTATGCCCATTAGCATTTACTGTTACTCCTGAAAATCCCTTACTTAACCTAGATAACAACCTATTTAATGTTTATTTCTATTAGAATTAACTGTTTTAGGCATTTTATATTACTGGGACTATGTATTGTGTAGTCTTTTGTAATTGCTACATTCACTTACCATAGTGTTTTTGAGTATGACACCTATGGTAGCATGAATCAGTATTTCATTCCTTTTTATTGCAAAATATTTTTTAAAAACATTTATTGTATTTTTTCCATTACCATTTATCCATCTTACATGCCCCCCAAACACTCACCACATTGTTTTGCATGGATACACTGTACCACATTTTGTTTAGTTGGTTATCATGCAATGAGTATGTGGGTTATTTCTATTCTTAGGTATTATGAATAATGCTGCATTAAGTACCCGGGTACACTTGACTTCTTGAAATTGTCCCACATCTCACTAGTGCTCTCTTTATTTTTCCTCCTTGTGCTTCACTGTACATAGTTTTTATTATTCACTAGTCTTCAAGTTCACTAATCTTTTTTCAGTGTCTTATCTGTTATTAATCCTACCCAGTTTTTTCATGTTACATCTTGTAATTATCATATCTAGAAGTCTGATTTTGTTTTTGCTGTCTCTATATCACACTTTAAAAATCTAGAATATAGTTATAACAATTGTTTTAGTGTCTTTGTTTACTAATTTGAACATCTCTGCTAATCTTGGGTAAGTTTTGATTGACTCTTCTCTTTATTATGTGTCATCTTTCCCTACTTCTTTGCATGCCTCATGTTTTTTATTGAATGCCATACAGTTTGCATTTTATCTTTATAGCTGTGGCATTTTTTTCAAATAAATACTCTAGAGCTTTGCTCTGGAATAATTTTTATTTTTTATGGAAGAGTTTAATTCTATGGAAACTAATTTTTCTTTTCAGCCTGACTTCTCATGTTTGTTAGGTGAGACCAGGGCAGTGCTCACCTTTGGGTTCATTATTCTCTACTACTAAGTAAGACTTTGTATGCAATCCAATTAATCCTCCATTAATAATTAGTGATGTTTTCCAGTATGAAAATGGGGAATAGGCACTATTCCTTGTCCTGTGTGATTGCTGGGAGCTGTCACTGCTAATCCTTCTGAGTGGTAATGCTTTCCCATACTTAGATATTTTCACACCCATGGGCTAATCAGTATTTTGCAGATTCTAGAATTCACTCTTTGTGCATCTCTCTCCTGTACAGTACTCTCACGATCTCCAGGTGCCTTGGCCTCCCTGGACTCTCAGCTCTGCCCTCTCAATGAGAGGAGTTTGCCTTGCTCCCCTGAATCCTTTCTCACTGTATTGCCATGTGTAATCTCTCTCAACCCTGTCAGCTGGGGCAATCGCAAGGCTCATTTCATTGGTTTACCATCTCTCAGACCTTACTGTCCTTTATGCCCATACCCAGTGTCATGAAACTATTATTTCAGGCATTTCTTTGTTTTTGATGAAAGAATAAATTTAGTTTATGTTAACTCCATTTGGCCAGAAGCACTTGCTATCTGAATCTACAATCTGCTTATAAGTACAGACTCGTACCTCTTTCCTCCACTAGATCATGAGGTTTTGACAGATTCTTTGTGGATTTTCATCTTAATATGTGCCCACACTGCCAGAACAGCATTTTATATGAAACATTTGATGAATATTCGCTGATTTTGAACAGTTCATCAAAGCTTGAAGTTGGGATTTGTTGACTGTTGTATATTTTACTTTCCATAAATTACAAACATGGAAAATTAGCCTTTCCCATCCCCTTGCTGCATTTTATAACTGTGTCAAATGTGTCCCAAAAAGGTTAATATCTTTTCCCAAACTAGTTAGAGTCCAACATAAAATGTGGTCCTATTGTATGATTTCAAGCAAATTACTTAATCTCCTTGCGTAGCATGGTTTATATCCATCTATAACATGGGTATAATTATACTGGCTCTCAATAAGCGATCATTGCATGGCTAAATGAAAGCTCAGTGTGTGTGTAGCAGATAATATTCCCTCAGCAGCTATCTAAATTATTAATAAAAACAATAATTTTACATATAGATACTTTGATACTAAAAAGACTCCAATGCTTTCAAAGAATTCAGTGGTACAAGTCTAAGAGAATCGTCACTATTTCTTTGTTCAAAAGAAAAAATATAACATTCTTAACTAGCTATGCTTGCTTGTGTATGCTGGTTAGCAATATTGATAACTATAATGGATACCAACTCCCAACTTACCTAACCCTGCTATACCAGCAGTACTTATACTCCCACATTGCTTTATGCATTTATTTCTGTGATTCCATCCTTTTGTGATTTGTAAAATCACAAAAGGTAAAATTCTACGTCCATTCCTTTCATGTTGTACTTTTCTAAATGCATCACAAAAAGCAATTTTAATAGTAATTCAGAACCTTTTAGAGCTCATAATTTAAAATACTATCTTGAGAGTATCATGCTAAGTGAAATAAGTCAGACAGAAAAGGACAAGAATCATAGATTCATTCATATGTGGGATATAAAAGAAAAAGCAACATATGAACAAACAAAACAAGTGAATAAAATGGACTTACTGTTCTTAATTCTCTTTTCCCAGGGTTTTTTTCCCCCCAGAGATTTAAGAATTGTATTTAGTCTGCTAGGTTTTAGAGGTACCTAAAAAGTCAGCCAGCTCTCCTAAGTACATGAAGTCAAGTTCGCTAAGCCACTTGCTCCCCATTCGTAGCTCACTGCTTGACATTTGTAAAACACCAAACTATTTCAAAAAACATTTCATTTCCCCTGGCACTAGATTTCAGCCTCTGGTTATGGTGAATAGGCAGCAGCCTGATACAATTGATGGGCATCATAATGGTAGAATTTGGCTAATCAACAGAAATTAAATGAACATTGGCAGCCTAAAGGAACCAGAACGTGGGCAAAAGATTGTTGTTTCAGCTTTAATTAACTTTTGCCTTGGCCCAGAGCAGGTTGTCTTTTAAACCTGGCCAAACTTTCGTAAAAGTCTGAGCCTTTGGGCAGGCGGTAAATGGCAAACTTGATTTACAGGAGAAGATTCATTTCACTTGTACTTGTTTACTTGAAAAAAAAATAACATGCACTTAATTATTTTAATTTCCTAATGTTAAACTTCATCTAAAAAGAGATGAGCTATTTAAAATTCATGCTGTAGTATTTTTAATTGGTAAATTCAATTATACATGGTCTGCCTCAACATTCTGAACTTATTATAGGTGAGAGAAATTCTATAAATTTATAATTGTTCTTCTAAAAGCATTTGCATTATTCCCTTAGAGAAAGTTTGTAAATAAGTGTAGAAATTACAAATAAAAGGCCCCAAGTTCTTCTTTATATCAGCAGGCCAGTAGCAGTCTGGAGAGAAATTTTTAAAAGAGAAGCCATTGAAAACAGAATAAAAAAGCATACACTTTAGAAATATTTTATGACACTCCTGATTTTAACTTATTTGAAATGGAAATAAGGAATCGTGGAAATTTATAGAAAATCATTAATTTGGTAGAGCATCTTCACATTAAGCATTAAATTTAAACATGTTGGCAGATATATATAAATATACTTATTAAATTATACTTTGGGAAATACTTAAGAAATGCTTGAGTAGTTTTAAAATTTCATCAATTATTGAGTGGCAAAGATTATTTTTGGTATCACATTGTTTATTAACAATATTAAATCTATTTTTAGTGCTGGGATTTAGGCAAAAAGTTAGGACTGAAAATTGTTTGAAATAAAATTTGTAGCAGCTTTGTTTTACTTTCCCTGTATTTTTAGTGGACCAGTTTCATACACTATAGAGAATGGGTATTTTTGTTGTCTTTTAGGTTAAGGCTTTCTAGAAAAGCTATGTTTCACCCTTAAAACATGTGGTCAGGGAAGTGATATAATGCTGTAGGATGCAAATAAGGATGTAGATTAGAGGAAGATGTTGTCAGGATCTGACCTCCTTTGCCAGTGATTAAGGTGTTTGGGTTGAATTTGACTGACACTTTTGACTGTTATATATTTTAGAAAACACATACATGTCTGCTTAAACGTCTATTTGATTTTGTGTCAGTGACACAGTATTTGTTTAAGTTTCCCATGAAATAATAATATGCTGGCGATACTAGTTTATAAAATGCCAATGGTTCACTTTAATCTGGAAGATTTTGTACATACCAACTAATCTGTCCTTGAATATTTATAAAACAGAATTTCAGATCACTGCATTAGGTATTTGATACTATTTGTCGGAAGACTAATACCATAAATGTCAAACAGAGATTACCTAGCACAGATCTTTAAATCCACTGATTAAAATTCTGTGAAATAAGTGTGTGTGTATTAAATGGAATTGTCATTACATACGCAAGTTGCAGAAAGTTTGGGAGATTAGCATGGTGCAGTAGAAAACTATGGAACTTGAAACCAGATTAATGTTATTTGAATTTTGTCTTTAACAGTTCTCTTGTTTCGTAAAATGTTGATCACACTATATGCATTGTTTAAATTGTAAAGGTTACCTCTCACTTATCAACAAAAACAGAAAGAATTTAAAATGGTTAACCTTTTTATTTTAAAATTTGATTCAATTTATGGAGAATTTAGAAGGAATTTTCTTCTTAATTCAAAGTATATCTGTATCATTTTCCTCTGAAACATAGTGTTGACCCTTTCTCATTTCTGGTCTTTCTTCAGGGTCTTTGATGCTTTTTACACAGGTAACAAACAACGGATTTTCACATAAACAGCATGCTGTATGTTACCATGTTTGCAGTTTGATAGGTTGCATTTTTAGGCTGATGTTTAAGTGGAGATCACCTAAAATACTTACTATTGAAAATTATACTGGAGATACAAAATAAAAAATTAAAAAGAGTGATAAAAAGTTTTAAAAAATTATACTGGGTTTCATAAAATAAAAATTTTCAGTTTTATTTTTAGAGGAGGAAATGGATAAGGGAGGGAAATGGTGTACTTCCCCACACTGTGTTACTAATCCATTGACAAAGAGGCAGCAACACAGAAGCTATTGCCTATGCAGAAGAATAATGAAGTTATTTTGTTTCTCATTTGCAAATAAACACTGAAGCAGAGAATGCCAAGAAACCATGGGAAAGTGTTTAAAAAATTCTTTCTAACTACTACTTACTCATTTGGGAAAGAACAAAGTGGAATTACAATATAAAGTGATGCAATGATGAAAGCATCCAGGGAGATCTGTGTGCAGAGGGGAAAAACTTACAAGGATATCTATGGTCTTGTGATAGAAACCTCAGAGGAAATACCCCCTATATTGTGATAAGAGCATAACAACATATATTTGGTATCTTTCCAGGATTTCAGCACTCTTATATTAAGGATATGAAATATAATATCACATAGCTGTAATAACAAATATTATAAGATTTTAATGTTATATTAGCTGCCATATATTTTAATGAAAATAATACCAGGTAAGTCTTTGAGACAATGAGCAGCTACTAAAATATATTAATAGCAGCTCCAATAATCAGACTTATTAAGATTTATTTAGCTCCATGGATGAACACAGTACTGGGCCTATGGCAATGGGGTCAAGTTGGCACTGCCTCTCATGCCCAGGACTGTGAGAGGTGCTTTCTCATCCTTAATCTGAGGTAGAATTCCCTCACATAATTTGGTAAAACAGTACTTCATCCCTCAAATTAAAGCTGTAGAAATTTAGAGAGGTGATGATGATTTCCCAAAAACCCCAGAGCTGGTTAATCTGACAGCAAATTCATCAACTTCATGTCTCTCCAAACAAAGGTCATGAGTAAGCATGACTTACAGAGGAGAATATTAAAAAATGAAATGAGCTGTTAAAAATAAAAGATAAAAAGACTGACTCTATGGATAGAGGGCCATATGTGCAGCATAAAGGACAATTTTTTTTAAGTCAAACACAGATGGCTTCTCTTTGCCAGGGCATAGTGCTACCATGCCATAAGTCGCTTTTTTGTGTCTCCCTTCATTCCTTCCTTGGCTCTGCCATCAGTTCTAAATGATATACTCCACCCCCTGATGTCAATAAAAATTCGATTATATTTTTGATGTCTTTGTTAAGTCCATTTAAAGGACAAGATGTCATAAAGAGGAGATTGACTATTGACTAAAAGTCAAATCTTTATACCTTGATTTCAGATCCTTAGCAATCTGGTTCTACCTACGTCTGTAACTTTATTTCTCAGAACTTTGCTGAACCAGCACTCATTTCCTTTCTAACCCTTGTTAACATCAGACTCATTTCCACATTGACATTTCACTTCCCCCAATTAAGCTTATTGCCCAAATGTGTTCTGGCTTAGAACTACTTTAAAGAGAAGAAAGGGAGCACTTAATTTACCAGGCAATTTGGGATATTGGTAATTATTTTCTCAATCATAACCTCAGCTTCTAAAATATCCTTCTATCAGTCCATCTGTCAATACAAGTAGAACAATTTCCCTCTATTTAATAATATCAGTTTAAATATACAAATGTAAACTTGGAACTTCCAGCCAAGATGGAGGCATAGGGAGATACAATTTGCCTTCTCAAACAACCAAAAGAAGGACAACAAATTTAAGAACAAAAAATAACCCGAAGTGCCACAAAATTGAAATGTATGGAAGTTTGACAATGAAGGAGTTAAAGAAGAAACATTCATTCAGACCTGTAGGAGGGCCAGAGGTGAGCAGCCAAGTAGAGAGAACGTGAGGCAAGGTGGCTGGTGGACTGGGTGGCCCCACATTTGTTTCTGGATAAATGGGAACGAACAACTGGGGAACAAGACAGACTGCACAACCCCAGGTTCCAATGCAGGGAAGTAAAACCTCGAAACCTCTTACCTATAAACACCTATAGGGGTTGCAGCAGCAGAAGAAACTTCCAGCCTTACAAGAGATTTTGTTGGAGAGACCCACAGAGTCCTAGAATGTACATAAGTCCACCCACCTGGGAATCAGCACCAGAAGGGCCCAATTTGCTTGTGGGAAGTGGGGTAAGTGACTGAAAACCAGTAGAGAGCCAAGCAAGTGGCACTGTTCCTTCTTGGGCCCCTCCCCCACAGACCGCGCCACAATGGAGCATGGGTTGCCTCGTCCTGATGTATACCAAAGGCTCTGCCCCTTACAACATAACAGGTACACCGAGATAAAGAGATATGGCCCAAATAAAAGAATAGCTCAAAGCCCCCCCCCCCCCAAATAGAACTAAGCAATGAAGAGATAGCCAACCTATCAGACACAGAGTTCAAAACACTGGTAATCAGAATGCTCACAGAAATGGTTGAGTATGGGTGAAAAATAGAGAAAAAGTGAAGGCTGTGCAGAGTGCAATAAGTTAAAATATATAGGGAACCAACAGTGAAGGGAAGGAACCTGGACTCAAATCAACAATTTGGAGCAGAAGGAAGAATTAAGCATTCAATCAGAACATGATGAAGAAACAAGAATTCAAAAAAATGAGGAGAGGCTTAGGAACCTCTGGGACAACTTTAAACATTTCAACATATGAATCATAGGGATGCCAGAAGGAGGAGAGGAAGAGTAAGACATTAAAAATTTATTTGAAAAAATAATGGAGAACTTCCCCAACCTGGCAAAGGAAATAGACTTGTAGGAAGTCCAGAAAGCTCAGGGAGTCCCAAAGAAGTTGCATCCAAGGAAGCACACACCAAGGCACATCATCATTCCATTACCCAAGATTAAAGATAAGGAGACAATCTAAAAAGCAGCAAGAGAAAAAGAGACAGTTACCTACAAAGCAGTGCCCATAAAACTATCAGCTGATTTCTCAAAAGAAGCCTTGCAGGCAAGAAGGTACTGGAAAGAAGTATTCAAAGTTATGAAAGGTAAGAACCTACATCCAAGATTACTCTATCTAGCAAAGCTATCATTTAAATGGAAGGACAGATAAAGTGTTTCCCAGATAAAGTCAAGTTAAAGGAGTTCCTCATCACCAAGCCCTTATTATACACAATGTTAAGGGGACTTATCTAAGAAAAAGAAGATGATCAAAAATATGAGAAGTAAAATGAGAACAAACTCACAACTACCAACAACTGAACCTAAAAAACAAAAACAAAAACACACTAAGCAAACAACTAGAACAGGAATGGAATCACAGAAATGGAGATCTCATGAAGGGTTATCAGTGGGGAGGGGGGTGCAGAACGGGATAAAAGGTATAGGGAATAAGAAGCATAACTAGTAGGTATAAAATAGACAGTGGGAGGTTAAGAATGGTATAGGAAATAAAGAAGCCAAAGAACTTATATGTATGACCCATGAACACGAACTAAGGAGGGGGGATGCTGGTGGGAGGTGGGAGGGGAATAAAAGGGAGAGAAAAATGGGACAACTGTAGTAGCATAATCAATAAAACATTAAAAATAAATATATAAATATATATAAATGTAATCTAGCATAACAATTTTTATTTTAGTTACAAAAATATTTATATAATATTGCTTTGGTTCACTTCTTAGCACCCCACTAATATCTGAAATTTCCCAACTCAGAGCCCTCTTCTCAAAAGGACCTTAAGAAATATATCCATTCTCTTAGATTATTCCTTGGTGATGTGCAGGAGTTTGATTGGAAAAATATCTTACTTAATGTCCCAACAGATAAGTCAATCAATAGAGATGATCTCTCATATATGGAATCATAAAAATATTTAAACTAATAAAATTTAAAAACCTGAGGCCATAGATACAGAGAACATAATCCTGTTTTCAAGAGGAAGGGAGTGGGTGTATATGTGAGAATTGGGTAAAATCTTTTTGTTCTTTTTATGTAGACTATTCAAGAATGAAATGACTCAATGTTGCAAACTGGCATTTCTCCTCCATTTAATATAATTCCAAGAATAACAACAAACAGAAATATAATGCCCTTGTTGCTCTGGTATAGGATAATAGTAAAAGGTAGACATTTGTCTTAATAAATGTAGCAATAACATAAGGATGAAGACAGTATGGAAATACTTGAATTAAAAATGTTAATTTTTACATATTTTATTATTTTTTTTTAGAGAGAGGGGAAAGGAGAGAGAAAGAGAAGGAGAGAAACATCATGTGAGAGAGAAACAGCCCTGACTGGGGATCAGGCCTGCAACCTTTTACTTGTGTAATGACACCCAACCAAATGAGCCACGTTGGTCGGGGCTGAAAGTGCTGAAAGTGCTGATTTTTACATAAGTATGTGGTTCCAGAAAATTTTAATTAATATCAGAAGGAGAAACAAATGGGGTAATCTGTGTTAGTGGCAAATAATATACTTTTCTTGAATTAATTAAATTGGGAAATAAAATAAAGAGTAGATGAGAACATTTTACCAGAAATGTGTAAAACCCTTTATTTTTAAATCACTCCATCAGAAAACAGCCCAGTTAGAAATACGATGGTGCAAAATAAGTGACTTAGGCTTAAGTTTATATTAATGCTAATAACAACTAACACAAATGGATATTATTCCACAGGCACAATTTTTACATTAACTATAGTAATTTGTTCTGATTACAACCCCAAATCCATCCCCATTTTAATCATCATAAAATTGAGGCATAAAGTCCAAACCACACAGGTCAATGTATCCAAGCTGGGAATTAAACCCACATCTGTTTGATTCTAAAGCTGATTGCTTAGCAATCATAGAACCCATTATAAAACACTATAAAAATAGAAGAAACTCACCAAATTGTAGTACTCTATTTCCTTTCCTGGGTACATTTCAGTATAATAACTCTCTGTGCATCTTATAAAAACAGGTAACATATTAAAGGTGGTTTTAAATACATAATGTATACTCAGTTAATTTTTATCTATGACCTAGAGAACTTTATTTAATCAATGACTTACGAGTATGATTAAGTAAATTCAGTTAAATTGAGGATGATTTTTTTCAGAGTAAAATTGGAAACATATATCTTTAGTTCCAAAATGCAAAACACCTATTGATTTTTAAAAATATGTAACACTTTATTCTTCCACATGTAACTTATATTTCTGTTTTTGAATTCACTGCATCTATCCAGGATCATTTTCATTCTCTGCCCTGCTTCTGAAAAAAAATCCAACTATGGCTCTCTTGTAATTTCTTCTAACGGACAACAGTTATTTAAGTCGAATTATGGATCTTCCTTCTGAACATGTACCTGTTGCTACTGACTGCTATCCACATGAGAAGCCACCTGCCTGCAGTCACAGTGGCTGCCCTTGTGAGTTTCACGTGGGGGATCCTACTTGAATCCAATCTGTGTTCTGTCCGTGGTGGCTTCAAGCACGTGGAGCATCAGTCCTGTTTTGCAGGCACAGGAGGCCTTCCTTGAACCTCGGATTATTTATTACAGAAAATGGTGGCTTTTTACTTTGAGGAGCCTGGTAAAGTTCCTAAAGTGACAACCATGTAAGCCACCAGCCAGTATTTAAAACATTACATCCCGAACATATGTTCCAAGACTGAAGAAAATGTGTCCAATCATTTTCATATGATGCAACAATACAAAGACAGGAATTTAATTTTATTTGTATAGATCACCTGGCATCCCTTTTATTCTATCTCTAGACACCAGAATGGTATAAAGAATTTTAAGACAGATGTACATGTAATTTATTTCTCTCATCAAGTCCTTGTTTACATGGAATGATTTTCCAAAACAAAGAGGAAGTAAACATTGATCAAAAGTGGATAATATTCCCAACATAAACTGAATCTCCCTTGAAAAAAATCCATTTTCAGAAATCCAAGCTAAGCTAAAATTTTTCTACAAATTTCTTTTTCAAAATCACATTAAGTGTAGACACCTTAAGCCATCATCAACACCAATTATTCAAAACAAACAAATAAATAAAAATAAACTGAGCAAAATATGCATTTTCCAGATTAGAAATTCCCACACTTTTCACTTTTCAAAGCCTTTAAAACTGGAGGACAGATGCTGCTGACGATGCTCCAGGGAGAGAGAGAAGGAGCCCTGCTGCAAACTAACTTTAAATCCTCTTTAGAATATCACTTTGAAAACCTTTGCACAGCAGGAAGAGAAATTAATTATGTCCAGGGAATACAGACATGATACTAGCACTAATGATTCCTGTGTGCCAAATTATTTGGATAAATTCTGGGAGAGGGCACAGTGAAGGATATAGCTCCAGGAAGGGAAATTGAGAAGTATGTTTTGGTTGATTTGCATAGTTTTGTTTTGGTTTTGTGTTTTAGAGTCGAAAATCCAAAGTCTCTATTGCGTATTAGGAAATCCAAAAAGTGTTTGGTTACAACTGATTGTGCTGATTGGTTAGGTATTGTATAGGCAATGTGCTGTCTCTGCTTGCTTTTGTTTTTTCCAGGAAGGGGTCTTGATGTTTAAACAAAGGATCAGTTGTATTAATCCCTGTTCGACAGGATTCGGCTTTGCACCCTGTCATCAGGTTGAGTGGCAATGCCAGGAGTTGTCATCTTTTGAGTTTAAGATCAATTAATTGATTTTAGTTGCTAATTTTAGGCTCCCTTTATAGACTGTGAAATGCTGTTTGTGAAGAGCCCAAATATAAACTTTCTGTACTAGCATCTTGGTTTGTTTTCTCAGTGCCAGGGATATGTTTGAGAAGTTAAAAGGACTTATAAAAAATTAGATGATTCCAATTCTCAAACAACTGTAATGGATACATTGAAGTTCTTCTCTCCAATCAAAAGCTTTGTATTGACCAGCAACCTTTCAATGTTTGTGCTCAAAACTGTGTATTGGTTAGCTGTTACTGACTAACAAACACATCAATTTCAGTAACATACAATAAAAAGCATGTATTCTCCACTCATGTGCCTCATGTATTTTACTCAATATGAATTCTCTGTCATCTTTCTTGGACTAGAGGGCTATTCAGGCAATATTCTTCTCAAGAGAGTAGTGGAAGCAGAAGAGGACTGAAGCACATTTCATTCCTTTTTCATAGTTCATTTTCACTAAATCAAATTGGCCAAGGCCATATTCAAAGGGTGAACTACACTTTGTCCACTATCAGGCTATGGCAAAAGTGTGGATGTAGAATGCTGCTACTGGGGAGGAGGATGTGGATAACTGAGTACAATACTTGAAACTACCATAACTAGGGAGACAAAATACAATTTTTACAAAATAAAAGTCACTGTGTTGGAAAGAATAAAAATCCTCAGCGGTTATCATTGCAGAATGTATTTGTAATCAACTGCTTCCTCTCACCTCCCCTTCCTTCCCACACCTGGCTCCTTCTCCTGGAATGACATGCTCCCTTTTCTCAGTCTCATACATTTTACACAATCTTCAAGATCGCCTGTGCGTTTGCTTTATAAAAAGAACATTCTGACCATTCTGGTTTAGGTGGAAAACAGAGATTGCCCCACAGCACCTTCCATCTCATACTGCAATAAGCTATGTTAGTCTCTCCAGGGGCTGCGTGCTCCTTCGAATTTTCTTTATTCTTAACATTGCATCTAGTGTGTAGCAAATGCTCATTCCAGGTGACCCTTGACCAACATGGGTTTGAAGTGCGTGGGTCCACTTTTACATGGATTTTTAAAAAATAAATAGGTACAGTGCTGTGTGTGTATTTTCTCTTCCTAATGATTTTCTTAATAACGTTTTCCTTTCCCTATGTTACTTTATCATAAGAATATAGTCTATAACACAGATAGCATATAAGAAATGGGTCAATTGGCTATTTATGTTATCAATAAGACTTCCAGTTAACAGTAGACTAAGTTAAGTTTTTGGGGAGTCAATTTTTTGGCCAATTTATAACTATGAGGAAGAGGGCAAGTCAGTGCCCTCAATCCTGCATTGTTCAGGGATCAACTGTATATTTTTAGTGAAGGGAGACATTAAATAAAAAAGAAGAAGAAAGACAAAAAGACACAGTCCCTGCCTTCAAATCTCATGACCTATGCTTAAAAAGATACATATTTTGTTTTAATAGTTTTATTCAAGTGAAATTAAATCATGAAATCAAACTTATTTACCTAATAAAATGAAGTACAGAATTATGTATGTTATCCATTTAAAAAGTAATATATATTATCTCCTTTAAACTAATATCATGTATGTATTCTCTAAAATTAATTGCATTTTAATTTTATATATAACTGCAAGAGATGACATTATTTCTATATTATGTGTAAGAGATTAATAAGAATAGCCATAACCTTTAAAAACTTGATCTTGATTGTTAATCATTTATAAACTACTGAATTGCTATATTAGAAGGAAAATATAATATTTAATTAGTATAAATGCTGTTGAGTTACTTGCTAACATCAAATGTCACCCTTTTAAATTATAATATATTAATCATCGAAGCAATTAAATCACAGCTCTCAAATCTCATTAAAAATTATAAAAACAAGCCTTAGAATGACTCCTTCAAGTAAGTTCCTTTTATTCAGTTAAAAAGAAACTCTGAAATTAAATCTAGTGATAAGTATAGATGTCCCAGCTAAGGACAATTTTTAAAATAGTTATTTAAACTAGAATTACTTTAATATTTGATTGAAAAGATTTATTAAAATGCGAATAGTTTAATTTGAATGCACATATATATCCCTAAAGATTTTTAGTATTTTAGCAAACTTAGCTTCATATTTTGTGATACCATTTCCCATTATAAATCTGAAAAGTATTTATTACTTTAATCATTATAGTAATCAAATAATAACTTTAAAATGATTTATTTCATTTAATGACTTTGTCAAAAAATGCACTTTGTGTTTCAGTAATTTTATAAATATTATGTATTTTCAATTATTTTGAAGTAATACATTTTTAAAAACCTATACCAAGAGTATAACAAATATGAGAAATAACTCAAAATATGAAAGAGTGCTTTTTTCCAGAAAGTGATTCATCACATATCCATTTTTTATCACATTGATTTAATCTAGAAATTAGCATGGCATATGGTGCATTATTCATTAATAAATGGTGTGAACAGTTAATACAATTAAATGCATAAATATAAACTATTTAACTTTAACATTGTTAATATAATTTCTGGTGAGCATATTAGGTCAAACCAAATGAAGTTGATAATATTTATTTATGTTTTTGCCCACAATAGTGGTGATTTCACATGGTTCCATTTAATAAACAAACAGTTAACAGAAAACTCTGCACATGCATGTGTATCTATATAGGAATGTCAGTGTTCAAATTAGGATTTTAAGTTAATAGAAATTTTTAGAGTTTTTAAAAATATGTACATAAATGGGCAAAGAAATTTTTTAAAAAACATGGGAAAGGAGTGTAAGATATGCTACTCAGAATCTAATATTCAGAGGAAGGCAAATTTTATAAAATTTTAGAGAACGTTTTGTTTTGACTTTCACCACAACAAAAATAAATGTAACCTATCTCCCACCTCCACAGTCAAAAAGGAATAAGAAAGTATAAAAATTTTGTAACTATAACATTAATAGTGTAGACCAAGCTTTCAGTCCAGTGTGGTACACCTGTTTCTTTTCCTTCTCCCAGTTTTATTCAGTTGAATCTATTCAGGCAAATACAAGAACTTAGACCTGTTCTCCTGTTGACCTGGTACTTGGTTGAAATCCAACAAGGATACACATATAATGCACACACAGACAGGGTCTTTCTCTGCCTCTTTGACACACAAAAACATACACACAGTCCCCCAGTCTGTCATGTACTAGGTACCAAGTACTCCATTAAGGCAGTTTAAAAGTGTCAACATCAATAACCTTTTTTAAAAAATTGTATTTTCTTCCCTCACCAGATAACCTCCTTATAACCCCACAATCACCACACTGTTGTCCATATCCAAAAGTCCTTGCTCCTTTGTGCTCAACCCTCTACCCCCTATCTTCCCCACACGTTCTTCCCCAAAACAGTTGACATCCTGCTGTATCTATGAGTCTGTCTCTACTTTGCTTGTTAGTTCAGTTTGTTCATTAGATTCCACATATGAGTGAAATCATATGGTATTTGTCTTTCTCTGACTGGATTATTTCATAGCATAATATTCCTCACGTCCATCCATATGGTTGCAAATGGTAAAATTTTCTTCTTTTTTACAGCCGAGTACTATTCTATTGTATAAATGCCCCATAGTTGTTTTATCCACTCATCTACCGACAGACCATATCTGGGTGATTGTAAATAATGCTGCAATGAACATAGGGATGCTTTTGTTCTTTAAAATTAGCGTTTTGGGTTCCTTCAGATATATTCCCAGAAGTGTGGGACTACATCAAACTAAAAGGCTTTTGCACAGTAAAGGAGACCACCTACAAAATAAAAAGACAACCCACAAAATCGGAGAACATATTCATCAATACATCTGATAAGGAGTTAATATCCCAGATTTATAAAGAACTTATAAAACTCAACACCAAATAAACAAACAATCCAATTAAAAAATGGGCAAAGGACCTGAATAGACACCTATCCAAACAGGATGTACAGATGGCCAACAGACATACAAAAAAATGATCAAGGTCACTAATCATCAGAGAAATGCAAATGGAAACCACAATGAAATACCATCTCACACCTGTCAGAATGGCCATCATCAATAAATCAACAAGCAACAACTGCTGGTGAGAATGTGGAGAAAGGGGAACCCTAGTGCATTGTTGGTGGGAATGCAGATTGGTGCAGCCACTATGGAAAGCAGCATGGAGTTACCTCAAAAAATTAAAAAATGGATCTGCCTTTTGACCCACCACTAACCTTTAAATTTCATTTATTTATTTAGTTCCTGAAATGAAATGAAAGGAAGACAGGAGAGAGAGAGAGAATGGAAAAGATGTAGAAAAAAGTAAGATGGAGTACAGAGTGGAAAAATTTGCAAAGAAGTCAATTACAATGTGTTAGAAAATATTCCATATCTTCCAAACATGTAAGTTAAACAACAAAACAGTCAAACAAGCAAAATATAACCAAAGACGCTGATATAAAGAACAGGCTGACAGTGTCCAGAGGGGAGAGGGGAGGGAATTTCAGGGGAAAAAGGGGAAAGGTTTACAGGAACAAGTATAAAAGACACATGGACAAAAACTGGGGGGGGGGGGGAAAAGGGGGGGGGGGGGGGGGGGGGGGGTCTGGGAGTAAAAGACAGAAAACTGCACTTGAACAACAATTAAAATAAAAAAAGGGAATTAAAAAGACACAAATAGATAAATCTAATAAAATAGAAGGTTCAGAAAAAAAGAATCATATATAAGACAGTCATTTCATGATTAAGAGTCATACTTACTCAAGAAATAGAACACTGAAATAAACATTTTTATAAATAAATATATACATTTGATAAATGTGTAAAATATTTTGAAAATTAAAATAATTTATGATTCTGTCAAGACTGCTAGAACAACAAAGATCAAAGAACCACTAGATCAAGGAAAGCCAAATATATTAGTGCCTTTAAATGGGAAATTAGAATAGATTACACATAGAATCGTAAAGCATGGGCTGATGTTTTTGAGGTGGGTTTTGCAAGGAAGGGGATTAGTTAAGATCTAGCAGCATTTATGACATAAAGACCTTGGATTTGTAGATGGAAACAACGAGGGATATATTTGGAATTCCGTCTTCATGAGTAGATAGTCTTTGTAAGTGAACAACTTAGTTGGTTCCACCTTAATCTCCAGAAGCAGGCACAGCAGCTTAAATGTTTTTGTTTTTCAGTATTACTTAACACCCATACATACACACACACCAGGAATACATGTTTTGTCACAGAATTGTTTAGCACAGGAATCGCACATTATTTTGGGTTGCCTTAACTCTACAATCCAAAAATAATTTCAATAAAAAATTGTAAGCATATTTTATTAGCTACTTTTTCCTTTACATAAAAATTGTATACATTTATACAATTAATGTGTATATACATTTATATACACACACACACCCATATATACATATAAAGCAAGCTATTTTCCTTTTCCTTAATTCCTAAAAGAAAACTATTTTGGTGCATGGAGTCGTGTGTTAGAAATATACTATGGCCTATTTTACCAGGTCTCTTTTATTTGACATTTAATTTGTTTTCAACATTTGGTTATTATAAATAATGCTGTAGTGAACATCTGTGCATACAGATCTATGGCCTCATCTCTCATTATCTGTTTAGGAAAAATTTCTAGAAATGAAATTAATTGCCAAAGAATGTCCATCTCTATTGTGTATAAGTTTATGAGTGAAATTATATGACACCTATCCAGAAGAAGTCCAGCCATTGTTAATATAACAACAGTTTGTGTAACATGGATATAACCTGGCAGCCAAGGAGTGTGGACTGGAATGCACGTGTGTGAACAATAATGACTTCACTGTACTAGTCAGTGGGGGAGGTAGATGGTATTGAGTGAGCATATGGACTGATTCAGTGGCTGTCACATTCAAAATGACTGAGCGGTGGTGAGGAGTGGTGGTGGGGAAATGTGAAAACTGTACTTATTTAAAAAAACAATAAAAAATGTGAAAAACAAAACAAAACAAAATGACAGAGCAAGTAGAACAATGACTCTGCATCCAATTTTGCATTAAGCTTGAACATGCCTCTGCAGAAACTATTTGGATGTTTCAGAAGGCCACAGCTATGGGCATCTGGTGATTGGCAGCTTCATCGCCACAATGCACCCACTTATGCATCGCATCTCATGCGGAGTATTTTGGCAAAACATCAAAGCACCCAAGTGACTCAGCCCCTTTCCAGCCCAGATTTGGTACCCTTTGATGCCTGGCTTTTCCCCAAACTAAAATTACCTTTGAAAGGAAAGACATTTCAGACTGTTGGTCAATGAGATTCAGGAAAATGTGACAGGGCAGCTGACGGCGACTGGGAGAACTGTGTGAGGTCCCAAGGTGCTACTCTGAAGGGGACTGAGGCCTCACTGTCCTATGTACAGTGTTCCTTGTATCCTGTCTCTTCTTCACTAAATGTCTCTATTTTTCAAATTACATGGCTGGATACCTTCTATACGGACCTCATATATGACCATAGTTTAAAGCTTATTTTTTAGAATATTGTATAACAGGTATTATTAAAGAAAATGAATAATTTACATTGTAACTCATGGCTTTTTTATTGTAGATGAAAACCATGGATTTTCTTTAGAATGTGAATACTCACTTTTATTTATGATTCATTCAAAAAGTCAAGAGTATCACATTAAGCACTTCATCCTTCATCTTATTAAAGTTTTCTGATTTGTGTGTTTTTATTGTTTATTTTTTAAATTGGTCTGACCTATTTTTTATCCAAAAAGCCTTGTTATTCTTCACCAACTCAAGGTCTTAACCTATATTCTGGCTCAATGACAATTTGAGTAATTGCATATTTCTGGCTTTGGTTCAATTAGGTTCATTTGGAAAAGTTATTTTGTTTTTATTTTTTTGAAATGACAGAGTAACGTTACATTTTTTTTTAATGTTTACTGAGTTTAGAGAGAGAGAGGAAGTTGGGGGGGAGAGAGAGAGAGAGAGATGGACAGATAGACAGACACTGATAGGAGAGAGAAACATTGATTGGTTGCTTCCCATAAGTGCCTGGACCAGGGACTGAACCCACAACATATATGTACTCTGACCCAGAATGAAACCCAGAACCTTTTTGTACATGGGGTGGTGCTCCAACCAACTGAACCACTTCAGTAAAGGCTATAATGTTACTTTTATTATAAAAGTGTGAGTTTTAAAAGCAGACTGGAGGTATGCACAATTCATCATAATACAACATCATTAGGGACACTCTAATCTATTATCTAAATACTATATTTTAATGAAATTTCATTAATAAATGTTAGAAACAATTTTATTCTACATGTGTTCAAAAACGTTGGCCAGAAACTTGGGTCATTTTCTACTTATAGATACAGGCTAAGTAATAATCTCCTAAATTTAAAGAACAAAATTTTCTATTAGATATTGTTGGAAAAAGTAAACCTTACTCAGCTAGTCTCACACTCTGAAACACCAATTGGTTTGGACTCTGGCCTATCTAATCTATGACCAAAGAAAGAAATATTGGGGAAGACAAATTACTGAAAACTCCTACTACTTAAAGCTGTTTTGATTTGATGTGGGGATTATTTCTAGGCTTATTGTCATTTTAAACCAATCATTTGCTTAACACTATTGTATTTTAATGACAGCAGGAGAATAGTGTTTTTCCCAGCTGCAGCTCAAATGCTGCTTTATTTTGTCATGCAAAATATCAGTGTGAGAACAATTTGTTGGTATACATTTGCTATCTAATTTTGACATATTTATGTAGTAGTTCACATATTTCTGTTTGGTTTTTGTAAAACATTCTTGCACATTTTATGCAAATGTACTATTCCCTTGTTCTCAAAGATAGACAGCACATATTGAATTAAGAAAAACTCTATTATAGACTAAATTCAGATAGGCTCATTTTATTTAAACTTAAAACTTGGAAGTTTTTCCATCTTTCTTAAACTAGCATGCTGATTCTAGGAGAATACTTTTCAAGTAGAAGCTTTATTGAAACCAAATTGACTGGAGTTTGTTCAAAATATGCCATTGCTAAGAAGTGAAATGTTAATAGATTACATTTATAGAAATCATATCATAATGTTTGAAAAGCACATTACATACTCCTTTTACACATTGAACTCAAGATACATGTAAAAATCATGAAGACAGAAATACAGTAGATTGAAGTTAAGAGTGGGGTTTGAAAAACTAAATTCTTGGGTGGGAACCATGGATTTACCACTGAGGTACACTGGCAAGTTCTTAACCTCTCTGTGCCTCAGTTTTTTCATCTGCAAAATGGTTGTGGTAAAAGTAGTTTTCTTGTAGTTTATATAAACAGGATAGTGCTTAGCATCTAATAACCTTCAATAAATATTAACAGAATATTAATAGTGGCCTGTTTTTAAAATTTATTCAGTCATTAGTTATTTGTTGAAAAACCAATATATGTAGTGTTTATGTAGATGTTAGCAATTTAAAAAGATAAACTGAAAAGTAAATTTTGAGTATTTAAAATTAAAAATGTAGAAGGAGATAAGTATGGGTATATAGAGAAAGTAGATAAAGTTACCAGGCAATTGGCAGTGAAAGCAAAAAACAAAATTATATCACACAGATTTATTATTAGATGTAAAAGAATAAGGAAACAAATGTACAAAGTGAAATCACTAAGCACGCAAGCATGGAAATAAGGAAAAGGTAGTATTAGTATTTTAAAGGAACTATCTGTATAGTTAGGTAACCTGTATTTTAAAGATCTATTTATGGTGCTTAACTAAAAGAAAGCTCAAAAGAATCAAATAAATTAGAGGCCCTGTAAAATAAATTTCTAGTATTTTATTTTGACACATAAACGCGAGGCTTTGGGCTGCACCTGTAGGCACGGTGACGCTGCCGGACTCTGGGTGCACCCCACTGGGCCCTTCACACTTGCTCCCAGCAAGGATGTCCGTGCTTAGAAAACATCCCGGAGTTAAAATAGCCCATAACATTTATTTATGTTTGGTTTATAAGATTAATACATAAAGAATCTATCACGTTTTATTGGCTCAATAATTGTGCTGTGGCTATATTGCCAATAATAACTCTTTGCTTTGGTAGCCCAGCTGGTAATGGCACAGGATCAAAGACTTGTGGGTGGGGACGAGCGCTTACATGGACATTTGGGACAGGGCCACGAGCCTGCTAAGCAATTGGGCTGTTTTGTTATGATTTCTTTCTTTTTTAAAATATTTTATTTATTTATTTTTAGAGAGAGGGGGAGGGAAGAAAAGAGGGGAATAAATATCTAGGTAACATGTGACATACAGGCCCCCAAAGAAGAACAGGCTGCAACCCAGAGATGGCCCTGACTAGGAATGGAGTGGTGACCCTTTGCTTTGCGGGATGACGCCCAACCAACTGAGCCACGCCAGTCAGGGCTGCTGTGATTTCTGTACTCTTAAATGTCTTCTGACTAAAAGAAGAATCTTCAAGACATTTCTTTAGGGTTAGAATTTCTGGGTTTAATTGGTAAATTGAGTACCTTTAATGGATGCATGATCACATTCATCTTCATTAGTAACCAGTAAAAACTTCTCAAAGAACATTTATCTCACAAGTATCCAGTAAAGGCACCAGTATGCTTACGTTATTGTCAAGAAAACAAACTTATTCTTTTTTTCATGTGCTCATAGCTCTATAGCTAAGTGGTAAAAAAAAAAAAAAAATCCTAAGTTCTGCTTAACTTGTAAGCTGATCTTTGGCTGTGGAAATCAAACTGTCTTGATAAAAATCAGAGGGAGGCATTAGACAGCATAGACATCATAGGAATTAAAAAGGGATGGGAAAAGGAAAACATGGAGGTCTCAAAAACAGCTTATTTAAAATAATGCATAGATAAAATAAAAGATGATGGAGGCACATTTGTTTCAAACTCAAAGAGAGGAGAGGAGAGGAGAGGGGAGGGGAGAGGGGAGGGGAGGAGAGGGGAGGGGGGAGGGAAGAGGGGAAGAGAGGGGAGGGGAGGAGCGTGCTATAACAATACAGCCAACAGAATACTTGCGCAATCATCCACTTTTATAAAATAAAAGGGCAGGTCTCACTGTAATTAGAAATTGAAAACTTCCATAAAATTACTATTATAAAGTTAGTTGAAATTCTTGAAAAATGATACTTTAGGAAAAGGGGAGGGTAAATAATCTATTATTCATGCTGGTCTGGGTACTACTGAATTGATTCAAGCATATACCCCTTGTAAAATCAATGGCATTTTACATCCAGAACAAGACGATAGATTGTATTGACCAAAATGAGTAATGCACTCTCCATATTAAGGGTGCTTTCCAGAAGGTGTCTTTATTAGAAATAAAATAGAAATCCTTATAAAAGTAAAATACTGCCAGGATTTCCTCATTAGGTGCTCTTCTACCTTTTCCTCTTCTTATTTGATAGTATTTGCCCTTTAGTTTTATCAAGATTTCTAATCCATTACATTTGAAAGATGCTTAAGTGAGTGCAAAGTAAAGCAGCAATTGCTGAAGGAATTCATCAAAGCTCTCACAGTATCCCTTACTCGTGATTTAAAAAAAAAAAAAAAACAAAAACAAAATCAGAGCCAGGCAAGAGCAGCTTGAACCAGCAAGAATAATTCTTTAACAGCAGTTCAACTTAAAAAACTCTTCATCTGCACTGTTCTATCTGGGCCTCAAAATAACTCCAAATCAATCATTTGAATTTTCTCCTTTAATCTGTTCTTCACATGAGTTCATTTATTTATTTTTAAATAAACTACCTTGTGTTCTTGGGATAAAGCTGATATTTGCTGATATATTTTCTTTTGCTAACTTACCATTATCATTGCTGGATGCAATGTGCTAATATTTTGCTTAGGAATTTCTGCATCTGAGCTCACGATGAACGACAGGGTTCAGGAATTCACCTTACGTGCACTGCCCTCGTCAGGTTTTGGTGCACAAGGCATGAAACTTCAAAAAACGGCTTACCAAATGGTTTCTGTAGTTGGTGTAAACAGTACCGTTTGTTTCTTGAATGTTTCACATCATCCACCCGTGCAGCCATCAGTGTAGAGAATTTTATCACCATCCTCTCTTGTTTCTTGGTTTGGCCTTACTGTCTGTTTCTTATTTTTTTTCTTTCCTCTTAAATCTGTTGAAAAACCTTTTTTCTCATTCTATATTTTACTCACTAGTGTGGAAATTAAACCCTCTGTTTTTGTTCTTAATTTGCCTTTTGAGCTTATTAAAGTCTTTAAGTTGTCCATAGTTAACATACTTAATTTGTCAAAGTCTAAAGTCAATTAATATCTGTATGAAGTTGAAAAATTAGACATTTGAATGCTTTACTTCCATTTGCTCATCTGCTGCTCTGATGCAAATGTTACTTATTTATGTATAAATTTATATTTAAACGTTACACTATTTTTGTCACATAACAAACATATTTCTAGATTGAAAATTTTTGCTTTACCACACTGAAAATATCATTCTTATCACTTTATTTTCATGGTTGCTGTTGAAGAGTCAGAATGACAACACCTATTTATTAATTACAAAATATAATAAAAATTTTAACATACTTTCCCCATATCTGTGAATTAGTTAGGAGTAAGTATTAATTTAGATCCGATTATTCAGGGTGGAAGAATATTTCATGTTCTTGAATAGAAAGATTCAGAATCATAAAGATGTCAGCCCTCCCTAAATTAATCTATCAATATGATACAACTTCAGCCAAAATTCTAAAAGGGTTGTGTGTATGCATATCCTGAAATTCATCGGAAGGTATAAATAGCCAGCAGTAGCCAAGAAAATTTTGAAGATTAAGAAGAGTGCTGTGGTTTTTCTTTACTTAATTTCAAGCCATATGACCCAGAGATTCCATTTCTGGGAATATATCCAAAACCCCCTGAAATGCTAATTTAAAGAATATATGCATCCTTACTTTCATTGTAGTGTTACTTACAATAGCCAAGATGTGGAAGCAGCCCAAGTGCCCATCAGTAGATGAGTGGATAAAAAGTCTGTGGTACATTTACACAAGGGAATACTTGCCTATAAAAAGAAGGCAATCTTATATTTTGCTACAGTATAGATGGACCTGGAGAGTATTATGCTAATTGAAATAAACCAGTCAGAGAAAGACAAGTACCATATGATTTTGCTTATATGTGGAATCTAATCAACAAAATGAACTAACAATCAAAATAGAAATAGACTCATGGATACAGAGAACAGTCTGAGAGCCCTCAAAGGGTCAGGGAGTTGGGAGACAGGGTTGAAAAGGTGAAGTGATTAAGGAAAAAAGAAAACCTAGACACAAACAACAGTATGGTGATTACCAGAGATAAAGGGAGTGGGCGGAGGTAAAAGAGGGTAAAGGCAAGATAAATGGTGATGGAAAGAGACGTCTTTGAGTGGTGAACACACAATACAATATACAGATATATTATAGAATTGTATATCTGAAATCTATATAATTTTATTAACCAATATCACCCCAAAAATGTAACAAAAAAGACATTATGAAGTTTTGATGATGGATATCTTTGAATCTACACGGGATTAAAAAAGAGAAAGTTGAGAAGCAGACCCATGCATGCATAGGAACTTAGTACATGACCGTGTGAACATTGTAAACCAGTGGAGAAACAATGGTCTGTTCATAAGCATGCTGGAACCGTAAGCTTACTACAGTAAAATATGGACTCTACTCACCAGATTTACAAAATAGATTCCAGATAAAGGTCTAAATCTAAAAAGTGAAATGTAAAAAACTGAAGAAGTAAATATAGGATAATATATATGTCATTGTGTGGCATCAGCTTTTGTTAATAAGACATGGCATGTGTAAAACATTAATGAAGACTATATTTAAGAAGGCATATAATATAGTAAAAGTGTAAAAATATAAACAGGAAATCACCAAATCAGGTAAACTAATCATCTCTAAGTGGGAAGGTCAAATAAAAAAAAGTGGAAAGGGAGATCCAAGAAAACTATAGAATTTTATTTCCTTAAAGTAGACACTTAAATTGAATACTGAAATATGGTAACATTACTTGTTGAATTCAGGGAGGTGAGTCATATTATTCTGCATGTCTCTCAATATGTTGAAATTCTCTTGTAATTTTACAAAGTTGACTCAGAAATATAAACTTGCTTTGCTAATTGCACCAGATGCCACAAACCAAATCAAACGATTAGTTTTTAATGGTTATATGCATACAGTGTTTTTGTTCCCGGTGCACTCTCACTGATTTTTGCAGATGTTATCTCATAAAGAGATGGTAATCATCAACAACTGTAGCATTACCTTTGAATTATGAGGGTGTTAATGTCATATATTATAATAAGAGCAGTTCACACAGCAATGGGCAAAGGCAATTTATCTCAGTGATGATAATTTCAGTATTGCTTTATAATTCAAATCCAGCATGCTACCAAGGTAGTAACACACATTTAGTACAGCTAGTCAAAAAAATGTTAAATACATAAAATGCCAAAACAAACCAATGAAACAAGAATAATCAAGGTTTAGAGAATTTTGGGAGTACTAAAACCTTTACATATTACATTAATAGCTCAATTTACTGAGCCCTTAGTCTGTGCTGAGTTAGAGTGTCAAAACTTTTATGTATATTATTTCATTTGATGATCACAATAACCCTGGGAGGTACAATTGAGACAGGATAGTAAAAATGGAAGAAAAATTCCTTGGCAGGTGGGACAGGGAAACTGAGACAGACAGCTGAACACAATGGCTGGGCAATTTACAACCAGATACAGAAGGTCACCTCTCTAGAGATAACTTCTAGGCCTCAGTTATGTTTCAGTTCCAGGCCCAGAAAAGTGGCAAAGCCACGTGGGGGATGCCAGGACCTGCTGCAATGACTAATGACCGTCTGCCCTGTCACTGACCAATCAGTGGAGACCAGGACCCTGAAAGGGCACAACCGGAGAACTGATGAATATTCTCCTGAAACCTTCCCCTGAGACCTACCCTAAGATTCCTGCACGCAAGAGAGAGAAAAATTCAAGACAAAGGACCGCGCACTCCCACTGTGCGTGCTCTGTCTCTGGGGAGCAGCCCTCACCCATTCCTTCCCCCTCTTCTTCCCCTTCTTCTTCCCTGACAGGCACACATCTCCTAAACTTGAAGGACTCTGAAACTTGCAATCAGAGGAGCAGTAGCAACTCCTCCCAGGCTAATTTTCTGAACCTGTCTCCAGGGTCCCCTTTTCTTTGACTTCTTAGTGAGCTAAGGCAGACCAGCCTATTCTCTTCTATTGCTTCTTCTTTGCTAAGCCCTTGCTTGTTTTACTGTCCCCAGCTTTAACAAACATACCCTCAGAGTCACCTAGACTTGTGCTGTGAAATCTTTCCTACATGAAGTCAAAGCCTATATGAGCCCTATCTGATGTCAAGAACTACCAGCTCGCCCTGGGCAGACCTACTCAGGACCAGCCCCCCCTGTCCAGAAACACAATTATTACCCACCTACTGATGAGGGAACCGAGGCTTAGTAATCCAATAAATAATGTACCTGAAGTAACAGAGTAAGAGGCAGAGCCCATCAAATATAGGCTGTACTGGCTCCAAAGCCCTAGTCCATTAAACAACTTTACAGTTAATGAATAAATTGTTTTCTTCAGAAAGGAGAGTGCTGTTTTCTACAGCATGTCAAGTAGTTGCATTCTAGACTGTCAAAGCATCTGTACATTTTAGTTGTGGACAACTTTTATTTAGCTTCAAATTTGAAAAAAAATCAGTTAAATGTAATAGTGTTTTTACTTGTCTAGATAATATTTAACTAGTCAAAGAAATTTAGAAATGTTTTTATCTTAGAAAATATTTGAAACCTTATCAAATGAAATGAAAAGGACATGAAACTATAATGGAAGAAGCTTTGTAAATTATAAAACAATGGGAAATTTGAAATATAGTCAAGATTTCTTCTTAGAGTACCAACAGTACCAACAAAAGTAGTTCTTTACAAGCATAGAAAGTTGCTGTAGGCACAAATACATGATTTTTTAAAATAGTATTTCCCTGAAGATTGTTTAATCAGAGAATTTTGGTAAGTCAGAGAAATTCTACTGGGAATTAAGGAAAAATTTTAATGTCATTTTGTTTGCATATTTTTATACTATCTTCTAATTATGTGCCCAAGTCTTCTTAGGAATGCACCAGAAATGCTGAACTCAAAGTATTGAGAGACATGCTATTAAGAAATGCTGAGGAAAGAAAATGAATGATTAGGCATGGCTTACAATCTAGGAGAAACTCAACGCACACAGAACACCTGAAGGGAAGGCATGTCAATTTACACACACGATTAAATCTCTTGCTGCAAAGCATCTGCAGATATGAAGTTGATGGGGTCTACATACAGTCAGAGCTATACTAGTTATACTCAAGTACTTGCACATCTTTTTGGTTTTTTAAAAAGATTTTATTTCTTTATTTTTAGGGAGAGAGGAAGGGAGCAGGAAAGGAAAGCAGAGAAATTGATTGGTTGCCAACAGCAACCCAGGAGGGTGCCCTGACCAGGAATCTCCTGGAGACCTTTCACTTTGCAGGATGACCCACAACCAACCAAGCCACTCCCATCAGGGCAGTAGCTGCCCATCTTTAAAACTGCTTTAGTCGAGGCAAGAATATTGAATCCACTGATATAAATTATATTTTAAAAATCAATGCTCACTAAAATAAAAAGAAAAGGATGGTTTTGATGCCGCTTTTGTTTCAATTTTCTCTCTTCCTTCTTGAGATCAATGCAACTTATAATTTGTTCTTCCCGTGAACATCATTTTTCACATTTTATCTTTCTTCTTACTGGAGAGTATATATTTGAGCAATGAATAATATACTATACTCTTCAGTTTGTTTATTTGGTCTGCTCTATTCAATCATCTTATTTTTCAGTAGAGCTGAGTACATTTTTCTGAAATTGTGAGGGTTACCATTATTCTACCATCACAGAATCCCTGAATGTCAGGATGTTCAAAGGAAAGAGAAGGAACTAAAAATACAAATGACATAGTCTAGCGGTTAAGAATATGGGAAATAGAATAAGATGGAATGTGTGTGAGTCTCAATTTTGTCACTTTTAGCTGTGTGACATCAGGCAATTTAGTTTCCTCATTCAGAAAACTAAACTCTTAGGTTTCTCTAAGATTAAATGAGATATAAAATTCCACTTCCTGGAACATAGAAAATACCAGTATTTCATAATTTTAATTATTGACAAAGATCTTCATCATTTGGCTTTTATTAATTTAGAAGTAATGTAGGACAAGTCAGCTTGAAATATGTTATTCGACTCTTTCCAGTAGGGTAAATAGAGAATCGGCTTTCACTGCAGAGCCCGAAGACTCGTGAAGTTATGTAACAGGTTTGGATAGGCAACCTATAGCATTCAGCATGTTTTTCGGTGTTTTATTTATTCAACAAATATTCAATGAATGCAATTTTCAGCCAAGCATGATTCGAATGATAAGATTTTAGTATTAAAAAAGCAAGCATAATTTTATATTCACAAAACTTACTTTTGAATATATTCCTCTTAAAGGTTACATTAAAAGCCATTAGTTAATGGTTTTCTGTAAGTAAATGAGCATTACATAATTTGAAAAATAATAGTGCATAATGACAAAGCATCCACAAATTGCTTAAAGAATTGAAAAATTATTTAATTCCTAGCATGGCTGTAATTTGGGTTATGCAAAAGATTTCCATTATACCTATTATATTGGCTCAATTTAAAAGGGGCTACATACTTGACTTTCATAGACTTCCAAAGATGTTTTTAAATACCATATATTGTCTGCTGCAGCAGTATTTTGTAATGACAGATGTTCACACCTGAAAATATGTCATGAATTATGAAGACTGCCCTGTATTTAATGAGAATTCTTTATTTTTCTATAAAATGCTGATAATGAACTTGCGTTTCCAAGCTAACTGTATCTGATGTTTTCATATAAACATATGTAAAACAAAATATCCCAAATAAATTATGCAGGACAAATATTACAGTTTTCTCTGTATTATGTAAGTGATACTAGAGAATAAAACTAAGAAGTTTGGCCTTTTATAGAAAGAAGCTCCTGTTTGAATGCAGCATCTCTTTACAGTTTCCTTGTAAACAGAGAAATTAAAAAAACAAGATAGCACTGAAGATACTTAGGGGAACACAGGATCCTGTTTCATGTTGCCGTCAAGGGGGGACATGTTTGCTGAGAACGAGATGACGTAGCGTGCCAAACGCAGTGCCACACGATTCCCCATCCATGCACAACAGCTTTCTAAAAGCTTATCAGGTAAAAAATATACACGAGATAGGTCTTGTTTCAAAACTTTTCATCCCAACCCGAGAGATAGGTATTCATATCTCCATCTTTATCAACAAGGACACATAGGATCAGAGTCTTTAACTCGGGACAGATGAGAGAAGCAAGTGCAGGTCTGGTTACAAACAAAAAATGGTAACTGATCTTTAAGACGCGGTCATGTTCATTCCACGCACATCTTTGTAAGCACTTATCAAGTACTGGGCATGCTCTCAAATATATTAGTGCTCTTTCCTTTCCACTCCCAGCCTCTGGGCTGTCTGGTCCTTTCCAGGAAATGCCAAGTTCCTCCCTCATTTGTTGTACCTCACATGCATTGTCTAAGATTGCTCTATTTTAATACAATAATCTCCTAAGTAAGAACAACTCGTTGACTTCACAAAATAGCCTGAAGATAGTGTGTCAGTAATGGTACACACACACACACACACACACACACACACACACGAAATGTAACTACTTCAGATAAAAGTGCATACATTGGTAAAGGAGATTTCAGTCTTTTAACTGAAAGAAGTGTTGTATGCCTCGATTAGTGAGACTATCTCCAGGCAGAGTTGTCATTTTTAAAATTGAAATATAATTGAGATATAACATGATGTAAGTTTAAGATGTACATGTTAATTGATACATTTACATACTGCAACACAATTACCACCTTGGCATTGGTGAACACCTCTAAGTCATCACATAACTGTCATTTCTTTTTTGTGATGAGAACAATTAGGATCTAGTCTCTTAGCAATTTTGCAGTTTTGAGTATAGTTCTGTTGACCATAATCACTATGCCGTGTGTTGCCTCTCCAGGACTTCCTTATCTGTTAGTTCCTAGTTTGCATCCTTATACAATATACCCCAAATTCCCTCACATGCCATGACCTGGTAACCACCACTCTACTCTCTGTTTGTACAATTTTGGTTTCCTTAGATATCATACAGTATACATTTTTATCTCACTGACCATTGCCCCCAAGGTCCATCCATGCTCTTGTAAATGGAAGGATTTCCTCCTTTCTCATGACTGAATGATATTCAACTATGTATATATACCAAAACGTTTTTATTCACTCATCCACTGATGGACACTTAGACTGTGTCCATATCTTGACGATTGTGAAAAATGCTGCAAGAAATAAGGGCGTGTGTAAATCTCTTTAAACTCCTGTTCACATTTCCTTTGGATATGTAGCCAAAAGTAAACCCCCTGGATCATATGGTAGTTGTATTTTTAATTTTTTGAGGAACTTCCATAAATGTTTTCCATAGTGACTGGACCAATTTACCAGTGCATTCCCACTAACAGTGTGCAAAGGTTTCCTTTCTCTTCACATATTTGCCAGAACTTGCTATCTTTTGTTTTCTTGATCATCAGCATTCTAACAGGTGTGAGATGATATATGTCACTGTGGCTTTGGTTTGCATTTCCCTGATGATTAGTGATACAGAGCAACTCTTCATGTGCTTGTTGGCCATTTGATTATGTTTTTTGGAAGAATATCTATTTACTTCCTCTGCCCATTTTTAATTAGATTTTAAAAATTGAATTGTCATGCTACTTAATATCAAACTATATTCCAAGGTCATAGTAATCAAAACAGCCTGGTACTGACATAAAAACAGGCACATAGGTCAATGGAAAAGAATAGAAAGCACGGAAATAAGCTCACGACTTTATAGAAATTAATATTCTACCAGAAAGCAAGCACATAGAATGGGCTAAATGTAGATTATTCAATAAATGGTGTTGAGAAAATTGGACATATATGTGCAGAAAAATGAAACTAGACCACCTTCTTACACCACACACAAGAATTTATTCAAAATGGATCAAATACTTAAACGTTAGACCTGAAATCATAGAAGAAAATGCATGTAGCAAAATCTCAGACATTGTTCATAGCAATACTTTATTAGATATATCTCCCCAGACAAGGGAAACAAAAGAAAAAATAACAAATGGGAGTATATTGCACTAAAAAGTTATTGCACAGCAAAGGAAATCATCAACGAAATAAAAAGACAACCCACAGAATGGGTGAACATATTCATTGACACATCTAATAAGGGGTTAATATCCAAAATTTATAAAGTGTTTACAAAACTCAACACCAAAAAATCCCAAACAAACCAACTGAAAACTAGACAAAGGACTTGAATAGACACTTCTTCAAAGAAGACATAGAAATGGCCAATAGACATATGAAAAGATGTTCAACATTAGTAATCATCAGATAAATGCAAATTAAAACCACAATAAGATACCATCTCACACCTGTCAGAATGGCTACCATGAATAAATCCAAAAAAAACAAGTGGCAGAGAGGATGTGGAAAAAGGAGAACTCTTTTGCACTGTTGGCAGGAATGCAGACTGGTGCAGCCACTGTGGAAACCAATATAGACATACATCAAAAAATTAAAAATAGATCTGCCTTTTGACCTAGTGATTCCCCTTCTGGGAATATATCTGAAGGAACCCAAAACACTAATTTGAAAGAACATAAGCAGCCCAAATGTCTATCAGTAGATGAGTGGGTAAAACAACTATGGGAAATTCACACAATGAAACACTACTCAGCCATAAAAAAAAGAAGAAAATATTACCCTTTTTTAATAGTATGAAGGACCTGGAGAACATCCTGCTAAGTGAAATATGCCAGTCAGAGAAAAATAAATACCGTATGATTTCACTCATACATGGAATCTAATGAACAAACTTAAATAACAAGCAAAACAGAGACAGACTCAAAAATGGAGAAGATATGGCATTTAGTTGGCAGGGGAGGTTGGGGGTGGAGGGACTGAGCAAAAAAGAAAAAGGACTCGTGGACACTGACAACAGTGTGGTGATTGTTGGGGGCAGGGGGTGTAAGGGGACTAAATGGTAATGGAAAAAATACAATAAAGATAAAAAATCAATCCCACTGCACAGAGTTAACTAAAAAAATTCTTAGTATACTATTTTGACACAAGGTTATGATCTCAAACATACTGTTAATATTAGATTAAATTATTGTTAGATCAAATTGAGAATGTAATTGAATATAACTGTACTTTGAGCTTTGAGTCTATATTAAAATGTATATATTTTTCTGTATGTAAAAATAATAAAAATTGAAATGTATGGATTTTTATGTACTTTGAGTATTAACCCATTATCTAGTATATGTTTTGCAAGTATTTTCTCCCATTCTTAGGTTGACTTTTCATTTTGTTGGTTGTATGTTTTACTATGTAGAAGCTTTTTAGTTTAACATAGTCTCACTTGATTTTTTTCTTTTGTTGCTTGTGGCTTTTGGTTGTCATAACCAAAAAAAAAAAAAAAAAAAAACACTGCTCAGTCTAATGTCAAGAATTTTCCTTCCTATATTTTCTTCTAAGAGTTTTATGAAATCAGGTCTCAGGTTTAAGTCTTTAATCCATTTTGAGATAATTTTTGTGAGTGGTAGAAGATAGGGGCCTGATTTTATTTTCTGCATGTGGTTTTCCAGTTTTCCCAACACCATTTGTTGAAGAGATTATACTTTCCCTGCTGAGTATTCTTGGCTACCACTTCAAATGTTACTTGATTATACATGTGGGAGTTTCATTGTGGTATCTCTGTTCTATTCTATTGGCCTATGGGTTTATTTTTATCTAATACCTTATTATTTTAATTAATATAGCCTTGTAGTATAGTTTAAAATCAGGAAATGTGATGACTATAGTCTTGTTCTTTCTCAGAATTTCTTTGGCTACTCAGGGTCTTTTGTATTTCCATACAAATTTTAGTATTATGTTTTCAGTATCTGTGAAAAGTGCCATTGGAATTTTGATAGGGATTATATTGAATTAATAGATGGCCATGTGTAGTACGGACATTTTAACAATATTAATTTTTTTGATCTGTGAACACAGGATATCTTTCCATTTGTGTATCTTTAATTTCTTTCATCAAGGTTTTGAAGTTTTCATCACACAGTCCTTTCACATTTTTGGATGAATTTATTTCTAAGTAATTGCATTGCTTTACCATGCTATTGTGAATGTGATACTTTATTTTTTTTCAGGTGTTTCCTTGTTAGTGTAAGGCAATGTCACTGAATTCTGTGTATTGATTTATATCCAGCAGCTTTCACTGAATTCATTAAGTAGCTTTTGAGTATTTAGTATTTTCCATAAATAATCTGCAAATAATGTCAACTTTACTTTTCCCTTTCCAATTTGGATGTCAAGTGACTTATTTAATATTTATTTATTAATTAATTATTTTGAGGCTTAATTGCTCTGACTTCCACTACATGTTAAATAAGAGTGGTAAGAGTGGGATCCTGGTCTTATTCCTGATCTCAGAAGAAAAGCTTTCAATTTATCACCATTGAGTACAATGTTAGGTGTGGGTTTGTCACATATGGCCTTCAATATGCTGTAGTATTTTCATTGTATAACCATTTTGTTGAAGATATTAACTATAAAAGGATGTTATGTTTTATTAAATGCTTTTTATACATATATTGATGTGATCATATGATTCTTATCCTTCATTTTATTAATGTGGTTTACAATAGTGATTGATTTGCATATTTGAACCATCCTTGCAACCAAGGGCTAAGTCCCACTTAGTCATGTAGTATAATTCTTATAATGAATTCAGTCTGCTAATACTTTGATAAAAGTTTGTTCATCCCTTTTCATCAAATTATTGGGGTATAGTTTTCCTGTAGTGCCCCTATCTGGTTTTGGAATGAGTTCAGAAGTGTTGCTTCCTCTTCATTTTTTGGAAGGTGTGGAGAAGGATTACTGTTTTGGCTTAAATTGTAGTTTATCAGTTATTAATTTTCTTTAAATGTTTGGTAGAATTCTCTAGTTAATCCATTTGGTACTGGTCCTTTCTGTGTTGGAAGTTTTCTGATTACTGATTTGATATCTCTACTTGTTATTAGCCTATACTGACTTTGTATTTCATCTTGATTCAGTTTTGGTAGGTTGTATGCTTCTAGGAACTTACTCATTTCTTCTAGGTTATCCAATTTGTTAGCATATAAATATTCACAATAGTTTCTTATTACCCTATGTATTTCTGTGGCATTGGTTTTAATCCCTCCTGTTTCATTTCTAATTTTATTTATTTGATTTTTATCTCTTCTTTTTAGTTTAGCTAAAGATTTGTCAAGTTTGTTTGTCTTTTCAAAAGACCAGCTCTTACTTTCATTGATTTTTTTTTCTGGTCTCTATTTACTTTATTTCTACTCTGACCTTTGTTATTTCTTTCCTCTGCTTACTTGGGTATATATTGTTCTTCTGTTATTAGTTCTTTGAGATGTGCAGTTGTTTATTTAAGAACTTTCTATTTTCTAAAATGTACATTTATTGCTATGAACTTCCCTCTCAAAACTGCTTTCACAGCATCCCATAGGTTTCGGTATGTTGCAGTTACATTTTCATTTGTTTTGAGATAATTTTTATTTTGCTTTTGATTTTTTTCCTTGATCCATTCGTAGTTCAGGAGAGTGTTGTTAACGTCCACATAGATTTTTCAGCTTTTGTCTTCTTGATTTCTAGTTTCATATCATTGTGGTTTGAAAAGATGCTCGGTGTCACTTCAACCTTAAATCTGATAAGACTTGTTTTGTATCCTCATTTAGGGTCCAACCTGGAGATGTCCCAGGTGCACTTAACAACCTGTATTCTGTTTCTGTCAAATGGAAAGCTCATAAAAATGTCTGTTGGATCCATTTAGTCCAATGTATGATTCAAATTCATTGTTCCCTTGTTGGTTTTCTGTTTGGAAAAATGATCTCTTCATTACCCTAAGTACAGTATTTAATTCTCTTACCATCATTGTATTTTTGTCCATTTCTTTCTCCTTTCAGGTGTGTTAGCATTTGCTTCATACATTTAGGCACTCCAATGTTCAATGCATATGTATTTATGATTGTTATATCTTCTTGATGAATTCACACCTTCACCACGACCCTCTTTGACTCTTGTTAGCATTTTTGCCTTAAACTGTAGTTTATCTGATGTAAGTATAGTTATCCTTACTTTCTTTTGGGTTCTACTTGAATGAAATACCTACTTCTACCCGTTCCATTTAAGACTATCTGTACATTTCAAGCTAAAGTATTTTGTAGGCAGCATATGGTTAGGTCTTGTTTTTTTTTATGATTTTAATTATTTATTTTCAGGGAGGGAGAAAGTGAGTGAGAGAAACATCAGTGCGTGGTTGACTCTTAGTGCCTACTGGGGACCTGGCCCAAAACCCAGGCTTGTGCCCTGACTGGCCTGCAAACCAGTGACCCTTTGGTTTGCAGGCCAGCATGCAATCCACTGAGCCACACCAGCCAGGGCTGTATATATTTTGGAAAGCATTCACTAGGCAGTCAGAAATATAAACAGGTCCAGATAGAAGCTATATGTATTTTTTGTTTTCATCATTTTGAATATCTTGAGGGCTTTTTATTGCAGATTGCAGATTCCTACTGCTGTAACCTAAAAATATATTCTTAATCTCAGTTTACTAAGTTGTTTTCTTTTGCATAGTTCATGGTTTTGTGATTATTGTGTATCTTCAATAAAATAATCAACAGATATTACTATCATTATGACACCTTAATAAAACAAAGTAATGAGTTAGAATTTCTAATATGAACTTGAAGATTTTTTTAAAGCATATAATCACAAAACCTCTTTTGGTAGATTACCTTTCAGTTAGTTCCCTTCCAATTAGAGTTTCTCAAATAAATCTCGTGACATATAAAACTCAAACTTTCATCTACATTACTATGACTCTGAGTTTCTCCATATGGTTATATCCACTCAGGCATGGCATGCACTAATGTATTGCTTAAAAGGGAAAACAACCGGATGGGCAGTGAAGAGAGGTTTGAGGTATAATCCTCATTTTATTTTTCCTTCTACATTGACCCCCTTCTACTTTCAATATGTAATTCCACTGTGGTTCAACAGTGCTATGAGAATGTTATTTATGAGTATTGATTATTACATGTGAAAGTTATAAAGTAGTAAGTTGTGTACATTAATCAAAACAATAAGTTATGCATATGCTAATACACATGCATGTCCTAAGGAATTATACTTCCTCAAAAATATACATATAAGAATGACTGAACAGGCTTTTTTTTTTTTCATTCTAAGCTCAAGCTCATAATTATAATAATGCTTCATGGACTTGTCTGGTTGTCCTAAGGCTCTCTAGCCTTTGATCTAAGAATCAGAGTTCTTGGTCTCCAATTAGCTTTGGTGCAAAACTTTTACAAAGAGAATGGTTAAGAAGTTGATTTTATGACTTAGTAATTTAAATTCTATATAGATTAACTGCATACTGTTCCGTATGGTACTGTTAAGATAGAAAGTTAGGTGGTCCTGTCTAAAATATGTTTTAAAGACCATTGCTCTCACTGCCAACAGGAGGAGCATAAGTGAGCTGGTCCTAACTGCTCCTTTCTGGTCGCCCTGGCTCTTCCAACTCCTTCCTCCAGAGCAGCAAAGCAAATGTTACGTATGTCTCAGAATCACTCTGCTCAAAATTAACCCGCCAGAGAGTAGCTGTGTAGTAGTGTAGGCAGCATTACATTTACCTTTTTTACCACAAACCATTTGGAAAATGTCTTCCTCTGATGTGCTATTTTAATAATCCCCCTAATTCTGGACATTTTTCGATTTAACAGCTGGAGCTCCTTGTATCATCAGATATGGGGCCTATCTGGCTATGGGTGGGGACACAGCCTTCACGTGTCCACCCTTGTCTCTTACCTAAGCATCTCCACCTCATACCCTGGTATCGAAATTCAATTTTTAAATTGCTCACCCTTGCCAAGTTCTTCTGTTAGATTTCTATCTACAATATCTCTCTCTTCAGGATTGGGACACCATCTGGTTCTTGCCAGTCCCTCACACCTGGGACAACACTTCTGCTTCCAAACACCCATGACTGTGGCCCTACTCCCTAATGCAGATTGCTTTGGGGAGAATCTAAATATCATCTGCTCCTCCATTCTGCATTGCTGTAGCCCACTCACCTGCTTATTGGGAAATCCTTATTGCCTGTGCTGGATTTTGTCATGTCAACTACCCCTCTGCATGAGGGTACCCATATATGTTTTATAACAGGAGCAATAACAACAGGTATTCCCATTTCCATCACAATTCTAATACCTTTACACATTTTGTGTAATACACTGAATCAATAGGGTTTTTTTCTTGCTTTAATTTTAGATAGGATGTAATATAGAAAAGCAAAATTTTCCCAAATTTATATCAGGTATTTTTTTATTTAACACATAATTTCAGAGCATGTTTGTTGTACTAGGGCATTTCTTAGGAAGATAGGCATTATTTTTATCCTTAAGGAGTTCAAATACTGCTTGGAGAACAGAATATTCTAAAGGCAGTCAGTTCTAAAAGAGTAGAAGCAGGTTCCCTAATTAAGCTTGGATGGGAGAAGGAAGCAGCCTTAATTAGAACTTTTTAGAGAAGGTGATAGTAACTGCTGACAATTAATAATTGAATCTATTTTGACTCAATGTCCAATGATATTATGTCTGCTCCTACATTTCTTTATGTAAATTGATGATTCGTAGACATTATATCTGATAACGAAAGAGCACCAATGAGAAGCTCTTTGGTCTTACTCAATTTGGCTGCATTTCAGGCCAAACTGAATTACGGTGTCGCTGTTCTCCCTTTTCTACTGATGATAATCATGATAATAACAGTGGTGATGATGATGATAAAAGCACCACTTGAGTGTTCATATATTCCCAGAAATTTGCTAAAATGGCTTTATAGCTTTATATACTTGATCCCATTTCATCCTGGTAGTAGGTACGATTTTCAGATAGCCCCTAGGATTGATGGCCAGTGGTGTACACACTACTTCTCCCATTATCTAATCAGACACTGGGTACTACCATAAAGGGATTCTGCAGAATTAGGGTCTCTCAAATCAGGTGACCTTAAAATAGGAGTATTATCCAGGTGGGCCTGAATTAATCATGTGAGTCCTTTGATCTGGTCATAGATAGAAGTCAGAACAGAGAAAATCAGAGAGACTGGGAGTGTGACAAAGACTCACTGTGTCATTGTTGGTTTTGAAGAAGCCACATGGCAAAGAAATGAGTGTCTTCCAGGACATGAGAGTGACCTCTAGCCGACAACCAGCAAGGAATCAAGGGACTTGGAGACTATTCAGCTGAGAAGCTGAATTATTCCATGACCAGTTGAACCGAAAAGAGAACCCTGAGCTCCAGGAGAGATCAGAGCGTGGCTACACCATGGTGTTGGACCTAAGAGATCCTGGATGGAAAACCCAACTGAGCCCACAGGGACTCTAAGACAGCAAATGTGTTGTTTTGAGCTACTAAGTTTGCCATGCAAACATAGAAAACAGATACAATATTCCTAACTAATAAACTGGTAGCATGATTATTCTCATTTTATGGTGAGAAAAGGAGAACTTAAGGATTTTACCAATTTTGCACCTATTTACTGTGTACAGTCATGGCTGATAATGCAAAACATAGAACTTTTTCAATATTGTGAAAATAATGCTTTTATGTTACACCAGCTTTACTTTTGATGCTATGACCAAGTATTGTTGCTTACTAAACCTGTGCACAAGAAATTACAGTATTTTCACCTACAGTCTACTTCCAAACATGGACAAAAAAAATCTAAAATCTAAAATGACTCATGTCCTTTAATGTAAAAGGCAACATTTGGAAAATATTTCATTTGAGGTAACATAGGCAGATGCAAATGTCCTTTCTTCAGTATTTTGTTTGTAACTTCATACATCTCTCTGGGTGCACTTCGTAGCTGTGGGCTTCAGAAATGCCTTTTTCTCATCTATTCATTGGCAGATCTTTCTCCTGAACCAAGGCCTCAACTGGCCGTGGAAGAGAAGCCTAAGTAAGGAGAGTTACATTTATGCCTCCACCCACCACAGCTTGGAAAGGCAGGGAATGAGTAGCAGATGGCAGGATGAAGTGTGTGTGTGTGTGTGTGTGTGTGTGTGTGTGTATAAGTGTGAGAGAGAGTGAGAGAGAGAGAGAGAGAGAGAGAGAATGCAAAAAGATAACTATTTAAAGCAATTATCTAAAAACCTTATGGGAAATTAGAAAGGTTTCTTGCCTTGAACCTTTTTTTACCACAACACTGACTTAAATTTTGGCTTTGTTTTCACAGGTTCAAATGTATTTTCTGAATCATAGACTGAATCATGCCACTCTGCTTCCTCCTCCTCCTCTTCATAATCAATTGTGTAGTTGTGCCAGGTGAATGGGAACTGGGAATAGAATCTGTCAACTGTGTGCAGACACAATGCATAATTCTTTTACAGGAAGCCCTACTGCCTACGGAAGCAATGTTTACTAAGGAGCATAAGAACCAGGGTTGCTCCCAGCACCTCTTCCAGAAGGGCATTGAAGGCCATGGGCATGCTTGCAAGGGAAAATATTTTTTTTTGCAAGGAAAAATATTAAAAGCCTACTGACCCTAGATCTTATAGCAGTAATTTATACATGCCATCTGTTATCCAGCATCCCACAGACTCATATGTGTTCTTATACTTTCAAGTGTACTTGGAAAAATATGATTGAATAATTATAATAGCAGACACTTAATCATACTAATTATAATATGGAAGGCACAGTGCAGGACACTTTTACACATATCATCTTATTTAATCTTCAAACAATACTGTAGAGTAGTCACAACTATTATCCCATTTAAGAGATAAGAACATTGAGGAAGTGTGTTTGAACAATTTGTGCACAGTCATACTAGCAGTTTGTGGTGGAGCTGAGATGTGAACCTAAGAAGTTAGGCTTTGGAGACACTGCAAGGACTTATTTCCCAAGACGTCTACAACAATATTTCACATCCCACTGTTTTTCTTTTTTTTTTAATGTATTTTTATTTATTTATTTTTAGAGAGGGGAAGGGAGGGAGAACGAGAGGGAGAGAAACATCAATGTGTGGTTGCTTCTTTTGAGCCCCCTACTGGGGACCTGGCCTGCAACCCAGGCATGCGCCCTGACTGGGAATCAAACCAGCAACCCTTTGATTTGCAGGCTGGCACTCAATCCACTGAGCCACACCAGCCAGGGCCCCACTGTTTTTCTTGCAATGTAATAGTGACATACTTCCTCTCAACTGGTGAAGTCTATGCTTTCCCCACTTTAAATCTGAATAGGGTTTGGGAATAAGTTAGACAGTAACTTTTGTTACAAAGTTACACATGTAACTTTTAAGGCCAGGTCACAAAAGGTGAAACTTTTAAGGCCAGGTCACAAAAGAATCAGTTTTCACTGGTTCTTTGCTAGGCTACTTACCGCTGGAGCCCTGAGCCACAATGTAAGAATTCTGGCACCCCTGGAGTTACCACGGGTGTGAGGAAGCCCAAATTAAATCATAACAAGGGAGACGACATGGAGCAGCCCCATGTCTACATCAAGATGGAGAGAGACGCCCAGGAAGTCCTCAGTTGCTTCAGTGTCCCCATACCTCCAGCTTCAGACACCGTCTGACTTCAACCACATGGGAGACCCGAGTCAGAACTGCCTGGCCAAGCAATTCCCAAATTACTGACTCCTCAAAAACCATGAGGGATATTGAAACAATTGTTAATGCCTTCAGTCACAATGCCTGGTGGTGATTTGTTATGTAGCAATAGGTAATAGGAATGCCCTTTCCATAGAAGATAAGTGCATTTGCTTTAAAATGAAGTATACACAGTTATTACATGTGATAATTGAGAATGTGTTGAAATTGTAGGCTTACATTTTGGTATATACTGGTTTCCAAAATAGAAATATTCTTACTATGATCTCGTTGTTGGAATTCAAAAGTTGGTTCGATCCAGTTATCAGTTTTATTTTGTCTTTTATGATTTCAAAGGATGGGTTAATTCCTATAGAAACTAGAGTTACTAGATTCTAACACTTCCAATTTTAAAATTAATATAATTTATTTTACTGTCCTTCCAATGTCAAATCATTTCTTTGGATTGAAAATCCTCTACATTCCTGCAAAATATCCCCCCCTTTTTTATGAAACATATTTCCAGTTTGTGAATAAGTTACCACAAATGAATAATATAGTCAGAATACCCACCACTGGTTAACATTAAATCAATGGTCAGGTTGGAGGTGGGGGTTGGAGAAAAATTAAATTCCATTCAGTTACTCAAAGTAACTGCTTGAATGCTTACCCAGTAGGCATCATCTTATCGCTTGGCGGCATCTTGTTTGAGAAGGAATGTTCCCACTGGCAAATTTGCATACTTTCTGATGTTAAATATATGCATCAAGTAAAATGAGATAGTGTGAACTCAACTACTACTAGTAATTTGAATCTATACACTTGATTCACCTTAAATATTTAAGGGTAATTTTTTTCCAGAGGAAAATCATATTAATGACTTAGTTTCCATGTATGTCTTCTAAATCAATAAAGAAATTAATTTTAATCCATTAATTTGAACCTGGAGTATTCAAATGGGTCTCAAAACAAAATGTAAAATGGATTTTTCATGATGTTGGGTTATAAACATAAAATTATATCCAGAATTCTAGCTCTGGTTCCAATGAACAAGTTTATTTCACTAGAAGTCAGTATAACTGCGATAAAACCGAGCATCTGCATTAGGTTTCGGCAGCAGCATTGACTGAAGGGAAAATGGCATGACCTATTCCCTCCTCAGTGTACGGTGACTCTGTAAAATGCACCAAAGGGGTCATCGCCGTAGGCATATTTTTGGAGTGTGTGCTCATTAAGGATAAAACACGGAAAGTAAGTAAATGAGAAATGCTTTCTTTGTAGGAATTTTTAGGTTAGATATGAATTGCAGTCTAAATTTCTTTATTTCAATGATTGTCATTATTACTACAGGAAAAATAGGACATTTTATGTGATTTGAAATGAGATAACACCTTACACCCAACAGAATGGCTATCATCAAAAAATCAATAGGCAACAAGTGTTGGTGAGGATGAGGAGAAAAGGGAACTCTCAGGTACTGTTGGTGGGAATGCGGATTGGTGCAGCCACTGTGGAAAACAGGAATTTCCTCAGAAAAATAAAAATGGAACTGTTTCTCAGTCCAGTGATCCCACTTCTGGGAATATATCCTAAGAAGCCCAAAGCACCAATTCAAAAGAATATATCACCCCTATGTTCATAGCAGCATTATTTACAATAACCAAGTTTTGGAAGCAGCCCAAGTGCCCATTCATAGATGAGTGGGTAAAATAGCCGTGGTACCTTTACATAATGGAATGTTAAGCAGCCATAAAAAAGAAGGAAATCTTAACTTTTACACCAGCATGGATGGACGTGGAGAGAATCATGCCAAGTGAAATAAGCCAGTCAGACAAAGACAAGTACCATATGATTTCACTTGTATGTATGATCTAATGAACAAAATAAACTAACTAACAAAATAGAAACAGACTCACAGATATAGAGGATAGAAAACAACTGTCAGAGGGGAAGGGGTGCTGGGGCCAGGTGTAAAAGATGAAAGGATTAAGCAAAGGAAAAAAAAAAAAAAAACCCTGGAAGACACAGATGACAGTATGGTGATTGCCAGAGGAATAGGGAGGTGGAGGGAGGGGAAAAAGGGTAAAGAGTGTACAAATGGTGATGGAGGGAGACTTGACTTTGGGTGGTGAATACACAATACAATATTCAAACAATGTATTGTAGAACTGTACACCTGAAACCGATATAATTTTATTAACTAATGTCACCCCAATACATTCAGTAAAATAAAAAAGAAATGAGATGATATTACAGAATTTTGAAAATATTTAGATTGCCATTTCATACATTTTAGCTGTTTTTTTAAATTAAATTTTCTTTTTTCTCTTTTGTGATATTTATACATGTTCAAGCAACATAAAAAGAAAGTAAAAGTAGAAAAATAAGTAAAATTTAATTAAATTTGGCATAAAAATGTGCTTAAAGCAGTTTGTTAAATGCAGCACCCAATTCTTCATTTCCAGGATTGAAACAAAAAAATCTGTAGTAATGATTTCCTAAATATAAGCTTCTTATCTAAGTTGTAGTCAGGTGATTCCCCTGGGAGGAAAAATTGCAAATACCATGCAATGGTGTCACATCTAAGTACTTGCCTCCTTTTATTATACTTGCAGAAGTCAAAATGTACTAATATCAGCTTATAATATTTTGTAGTCCTTTCATGTAGATGGCGGCAGAGCAGGCATAATAAATCAATAGAACAAATTGTCGGACCAGTAATGTGACTTCTGTTGTTCTGTTTCTCATTAAAGGCTGTAGCAATTGGAGAAAAGCTATTACTGCATCCAGAATTCTTAATGAGGTTTGCTACCAATTAGTTTATTGCTCAAGTATATGCTTTGACATTTGGTTAGCTAGAAACATGGGCAGCTTTTCATGCAAAAGGATATTACTACACATAAGCCTGGCATACTTAGCTATTCTAACATCTGAGCCTGTTAGTACTGATTGGTACCTGCAAAATACCTTAAGAAAACATTGACCTTCAAACTCCTGCTTTCTTCTGAGTTGATGTTGAATCAATAAAGAAATCTAAAGCCAATGTTTTATTGATAACTGAGCTAATATGGTTTGCAAAAATTTTTATTAAGATTTGCACAGTAGTTAAACTATTGTGGCTGGAAAATGTCAACCTCAAAAAATTGTCTGACAAACACGATGGAACTTCTTTGACACATTCTCTTCAAGACCCCACTCTGATACCCTCTTATTTTTAATTACTTCAAGGCCATGAATAAAGATCTTTATACTGTAACTAGGATTTTAAGCTGTACAAATCATGGAGGAAATCCTAGTGCATCCATCATTGGATATTTTTAGTTTTATCATTGTAAAGAAAGATTTGTAACCTAAAGAAAATTTTGTAAATATCATAGGAGAAAAATCAATAGCTTGTGGCACAGGATCACAAGAAAATTAATCTTAAAAAGAATACTAATGTATACTCATGTACATAAGAGACTTTGGATAGATTACTAAATTGTTAGTATTTATTGTAAATTTAAAAAGAACAAAGACATGACAAAAATACTGACTTAGGAACAAAAGCCCTCTAAAACATTTAGAGAGTGTCTGAGAACTACAGTAAGTACAGTAAGCTATCTCTAATAAATCAGAGTGGAGCGAAACAACGCATTCTGACCTAAGGAGCAGTGCAGAAACACTTTGCAGG